>CAHIKZ030001224.1:3690000-3700000 GCA_903632075.3 Acanthosepion pharaonis
ATGGATTATATATATATATATATATATATATATATATATATAAACGTAAATATGCTGTTATATGACATTTATAATTTTATAATGTTATATTTATCTTGATAAAGTCCCTCGGAGGACGAAATGTGTTGGCAAATAAAAGTTTTCCCCTTTTCTTTATTCATATATATATATATGCGTATGTGTGGGTGTCTAAAATTTCACATATAACTAAAATATATCTGTAAAGGGATATATATATATATATATATATATATATAATATAGAAAGAATATATATATATATATATATATATATATATATATATATATATATATAATTGTTGACAGATTTAGCATTTACATTTACTTTTTTTTTTTAAGTGCTCAATTCAACGTAGAGCAAAATATTTGAACAATCTTTTATTTAAAAATATTTTTCATCGCTACATAAAAATTTTCATGTTTCGGAACTATAAATCATTCCGTCATCAGGCGATATTAGGTAACATGATAAAAATGATTTACTTTTGAAACCAGGAAAGAATACGGTATCTTATTTAAGATTTAAAAAGGTGGGGACAAGATTTCCAATTTTTAGGGGTATGTCTAGGTTAACCAATCAAAAGACGGGTCAAGGCTGAAGCAGAAAATGAGAAATATAGATTGGCGATTATGGGTAGGTGTGTTATTCCATCCTGTCTAGATGAATTGATATTTTTAATGGATGTCAGTTATCAGTTTCTATACCCGGTTAAGACAGTGAAGAACTTTTAGAGGGAAATTAACAGGAGATAACTGATAACTGATGTCCATTAAAAAAACATGGCACGTGGAACTAGAACAGTCTACCCCAGCGAGCGAAAATAAAGGGTTCAGTTCGACATTCCAACCACCTGAAGAAGTCTGGAGCGTACAATGGCCGAAACGTTGGAATAAATATGGCGACAAAGATGAGGACAATAGTCCGAATAATGTAAATAGTGGGAAAATAGAACCTTGCTTTCTGGGTCGTTTTTCATTTTCAACTCACCGAGAAGGAAATGCCCATCCAGCCGAGATGGAAAAGTCGAAGAATCATAATTCTTTCTTTTTATGTGCCATGTCCTTTCAGGACGTAGGCGATCGTGGACCTCCACCTCCTCCTGTCCATTGCAGCTCTCAACAAGTTCCTTCTCTCTGCTTCCTCCCCCGGACCACTTTCTGTCATCCACCTGCTCAAGCTCGTCAGGGATGTCATACCTTGCTTTCCTTTGTCTCTCTTTCCCTCTATTCAACCCGTGAGTATCAGATTCTCCAGGCCCTCCAGGGGGGGGGGACATTTGAAAAAAAACCGGCTGCCTTTCTATTTTTAAATATTTTATGATACTTCATGACAAACTTAACGAATAAAAAAATATTAAGCTACCTACTAACTCTATCACAGCTATAACTGAAAAGAATTTATCTAAATTCAACATCAAATTTTTTGCATCTAAAACAGACGTAACTAATACAAAATAACAAGATAAAACTTGAAGGAGTAATTTACTGTATTACGTGTAATAATTGCCACAAGGAATACATAGGAGAAGCCTCTAGGAATTTAAATAACAGATTATATGAATACAAAAGGGATATTTTACAAAACAACACATTAAATGTATTAGTAGCTCACTGTAATGAGAGTGACCCTAACTTTGATTTAAAAAATGCTACTCTAATTAAAAGGGAAAGCAATTCAATTTATTAAGACGAAAATGCTTAGAAAGTGCTTTAATCGCTAGATCCTTGAAAATAAATTTGCGTCTTGTTTCTTACAACATTTCATCTTTCGTAGCACTATTATCACGTGGAATAGAAATAACAAAATAATGGCGACACAAGAAACTAAATATAATCGGCGAGAATATATAACCAAGACATACACAAAATGAAAATAAAGTTGAATTTAAACTTAAAATTCCCAGCATCCTATCTCCTTCGTGCGCATGTGTAGTTACATCAACGTGTATATATACATATATATATATATATATATATATATATATATATATATATATATATATATATATATAAACGTGTATATATATATATATATATATATATATATATATATATATATATATATATATAATTTACTTGACGATATTTCACGGCAAAGTCCACAAGTCTATTTTTTAAAGTATTCTGCTTTTTGAAATTAAAGTAATCTTTCACTTGCCAGTAGTTTATCATCGCCTGAAGAGACACATTTAATGTGTCGAAACATAATTGTAATAGTGTGGCGATTTTTAATATGTTTTAATATCCTAAAATAAATAATATTTAGCTCTACTATTTATTGAGCCCTCTTTTAAATTAAATGTTACATATAGTGGAGTAATACTCATTTGTTCTCATTTTACCTGGATATATATGTGTATATATATATATATATATTATGCAGTGTTATATGCACATACCCTCTATAAAAAAACTGTTCTACTTTTCTATTGAGCCCTGTTTTAAATTAATGTTTTGAACGCTGAAATCCGATTCTTCGTTCTTTTACATTTGATATATATATATATATATATATATATATATATATATATATATGGTAACATTGTAGCATTTTATATTTTTGATTTCACGCATGCGCATTGTTTGTTTTGATTTTGTTGACTGCACACTATAGTAGGATCAGTTTGACATCATCTCTGAGAAAAAGAGCCCCATGACGCAATTCACTCCGACAGAAATTCGGAAACGGCTGCTATCCTACTTGGTATTCGCACTGGAAACTCCAATATGAACATTTCCGAGTGTTTGGGTATCAATCCTAGGACAGATTTGGAAAGAGTTGGATGCATTTGAATCCTGTTTGCGAAGGTGTTTGGAGTAATCATTAGTGATGGAAACGTTATGCCTCCATTCATCTTCCATCAAGGCCTCAGACCAAACACAGAGCTCTACATGAAGTGCCTTTATGAGGTAGTGATACACTGTGTTAGGCGTGTGGCTGCGGGAATGCCATATGTCTAGCAACAGGACTCTGCCACAAAAGCCGGAGAACCCAGTCATGGCTGTCAAACCATTTCTGCGACCACAGCAGAGCATAATATGTGTATATTGTGACTACAAAGAGCATAATATATATATATATATATATATATATATATATATATATATAATATATATATATATAAAAATTTTCAAATTAAAAATTTAATGTTTTTTATATGAAATATATATATATATATATATATATATATATATATATATATATATATGATCGAAATAAAAAGTATAAAACTTAATATTACGAGACATTTAAAAAAAAAATACGGGCGAAGCAACCGGTTTCGATCCCGCTCTTCAGGCTTCAACGGGAGATTTAAAATTAACACAGAAAAATGTACAATAAAAGGAAGTTGTGAAAAAAAAAAAAAATTAGAAAAATTTAGTGTTGACTGGTTCACCGTGTTGTCCCGGTCTCACTCCTTATTTCATCTAAAGGTTCTGGAGGCACTTTACATCGGGTCCCGCAAGTTTTCTTTGTGCAAACAACGTGAGTGTTTGTTGGGACTCGCTGTCATTTGCCTCTAGTTTTTTGCATTTTTTTTTTACAATTTTTTTTTATCAATTAATTTTAAATTCCTGTTGAAGTGAAGAGCGTGAGCGAAACCGGTTGTTTATATCCGTTTTTAATATGTCTCGTAATATTAAGTTTTATACTTTTATTTCGATCATTAAATTTTGTACCGACAAAAAATTCTATATATATATATATATATATATATATATATATATATATATATATATATATTATAATATTTTATAATAGATTATAAGAAAAACATTTTACATCGCTGCACAAAAGCTTTCAACTTTTTAATATTAGTATTGGAACATTTTTGTGTAGCGATGCAAAATGTTTTTTTTTTTATTATAATCTATTATAATAAAAAAATATAATATTTTGCTCTACTTTGTACTGAGCACTTTTTTAAAAAGTAAATGCTACGAACTATGGATTTTTACTCCATCTGTTCTCTTATTTTTATATATATATATATATATATATATATATATATATATATATATATATATATATATATATATATATATATATATATATATATATATATAAAAGAATGTATAAACATAAAATGTCTTAAAAATATATATATATGAAAAATATGTATAAAAGTAAAAAGACAATAGCAAAACTGTATTATTAGCCGACGCGTTTCGTCTAATGTGGACTATTTCAAGGCAAAAAATAAATTCATTTCGTTTTTTTCTTGAGAAAATCTACATTGGACGAAACGGGTCGACTAATAGTACAGTTTTCCTATTGTCTTTTACCTGTATATATATATTAAGACATTTTGATGTTTACACATTCTTTTTATAGATACAAATATTTAAGTAAATGCTCTGTTTATATTAAACAGTATTAATAGCATTTACCGACCTAAATGTATGAGAAATTTTCGTAGAAAATGTTTGTTCTCCGACAGGAATCGAACCTGTATCCTCTACGGAACCATCATTTAGGCTGACGTGCCTTAACCGATTGAGCCACGGAGGGTCGTTCGGTTAGCAGGGTCGATTTTACTGCTTTTAAACTTCAATCTTCCATGAATCTCTCACGTACATTCATATCTGCTCAAAACGTATCCAAATGTAAACAAATGACGTCACACATTATGAAATGGACAAAGTCCGACAATTATTTTAAGACATTTTTATATTTATATATATATATATATATATATATATATATAAAGTTTTATTTTTAAAAAGAACACATGTGCAGGGTCAGGCAATGTAGTATTCGGTTTTGAAAATCCTTCATGAATTGGGGTCTTTGACCTTGTGATTACATTTCGGAATAATGCAGACATTATTCTGAATACAATTTACACGCGTGCCTCCAATTACACTGCATTTTAACCGCGTTACAGTCTCCTAAGCTTTCTTTACTCCAAAATGAATATCAGGAAATGACATTATTTGCTTTTGTTTCCAGTTTCACAACAGTCCTCATTATGACCATTCTATTTATAAACTACTGAAAGTGTTGTGAATCTAAAAGGAAACTTCTAGAAATTGTTCTGCTAATTCTATTTAGGATATAAAATATGATGAATATATTTGATTGTGCTTGAGTAAAACTGTAAAATCATATCCGCCAACAGGATGTAGTCATACTAGTTTAAAATGGATTTCAGTTTTTCATCTGAAGAGTCTAGTTTAGCGTACCTTATGTTATAAGTCCCCGTCATTTACATTTAATATTACAGTGTTATGGATTTAGACAAAAGAAGAATAATAAAATCTTATGGCGTCCGGATGAATCCAACTTCACCTATGAGACCCGGGTTGGGCAATAAGCGTCCAGAGGACGGCTTTTCTCTTGACATCACTGGTACGATATACTCACACTTTTTGCGGGTACGTTTGTAAAACTTTGCCAAACTGTTCTTGTAAATAAACAATTTGATAAATAGTATTGAAGATTTTTTGCTGTCATTTTAGAGAAAAAAAATGTATAAATTTAGCTGCTCACTATCTATTTTAGTGTTTTTTTAAGCATTTCACCCCAAGCAAGGAGGGAGTACCACTAGTACGCAAGGGGCAAGGAAAAAAAACTTGGCATGGGTGGGGGGTGAGGAAAGGATAAAAAGAAGAAAAGTAATCAAGGCAACAGAAGATATCGATTGACATTAAATTTAAATTTTTGAAGATTATAGTTATCAGGGTAGCAAGTAAGAGGAAGGGAATTCCACTGTTGGGAAGTGCGAAAGAAGAAACTGTTGGAGTAGAAGAGGCGGTTACATTTAATTGTTCGACAGTGAAGGGGTGGGACCGAGATGCCAACCTAGTAGCACGCTTAAATTCATGCAGTCGGGGTACCAGTGAAAATAGCTCGTCAGAGCAGATGCCATGAAAGTATTTATAAAAAGACAAAGGGAAGCCATATTACGTTGGTGAGAAAGTGACTGGAATCGAGATGAAAGAAGAGAATTTAAAAAATACTTTTTAATTACTGTAATTCTTCATTGTGTTTATTTATTTTTTTATTCTATTGTTCACAGGCATTTATTTATGAATAAAAAAAATGTTTTCACCGTTTTTCTTTAGTTTATGTAGTAAATAATAAATATTGCACATATTTTCATTATCTGGCAAATCTTTCACCCTCACAACAAAACGTCCACAAATCAACACGTGAACAACCCTAAAAATGAATAAAATACCTACTACTAATAATACTACTACAGAGTGAGAGAGAGAGAGAGAGAGGAGAGAGAAAGAGAGGACACAGAGCGAGAGAGGGAGAGAAAGAGAGAGGAAGGAAGGAGAGAGAGAAGGAGAGAAAGAAAGAAAGAAACGAATATACATTATCATCTGAATTACGTATGGGCAGATTAGAATTATGATACCCTACACATACACGCATGAATTATACACACGAATGCTGCTTGACAAGACAGATGCACGAGAGGTCGGCTTAACTAATGGAAATAAATAACACAAAAATTAAAGTCTGTCCATATTTCTGAGATGAGGTACTATGTACATTATTTACATTATTCGGACTATTGTCCTCATCTTTGTCGCCATATTTATTACAACATTTCGGCCCTTCAGTATCTGTCTATATTTCTGAGATGAGGTATTATGTACATTATTTACATTATTCGAACTATTGTCCTCATCTTTGTCGCCATATTTATCACAACGTTTCGGCCGTTGTACGCTTCGGCCTTCTTTAGGTGGTTAGAATTTCGAACTGAACGCTTTATTTCGCTCACTGGGGTAGACTGTTCTAGTTCCACGTGCCATGTTTTAATGGATGTCAGTTATCAGTTATCTCCTGCTAATTTCCCTCTGAAAGTTCTCCACTGCCTTAACCGGGTATTGAACTCACACTCTTTGGGTACTGTCACTGGATCTAACCAATGCCTTTATCCACTGTGCCATGTGTCCTTGAGGACATCTGGGTATGAAAGGGTTCAGTTCGAAATTCCAACCACCTGAAGAAGGCCGGAGCGTACAACATTGTGATAAATATGGCGACAAAGATGAGGACAATAGTCCGAATAATGTAAATAATGTACAAAAATTAAGAATAGCAGAATTTTCTTTTTCTCTTCCATATTTCATTCTCTGGTGAAGCTTTAATTAAAGCGAAATATGTTTAGATTTCGAAACGTTTCTTATTAGTTCTTTATCTTATCATTCTGTCGGATTCCAGTCCATATTTGATCTATATTCTGGTTCCTATTTAATTCTGCAAATATAAAATTATTCTTGTCAATAAATAATCTAATAAATAAATATTTTTTAACATGTTTGCTGTCAGTTCTCGAGAAAAAAGGTGCATAAATGGAAAATGGTAAAAGTTTTCTTCTGACGCGTTTCGTACTTTATCGGACTAAATTGGTGTTTAAGTCATCCCAATACCCGAAATAAAATATTATCATTATTTTAAAAAATACCTCCTCTTTTAAAAATTTTGCAAGTCATAATTGGGTTTGTACCTTTCAGGTCGAAGACTCCTCATGGCTGGAAACCCAAATCCAAACCACTGTTGGAGGAAACGCTCCTCGATTGACCATGTCTTCAGGGGTGTACATGCACTCACCACAGTTGACTATCTAACCCATAGTTGGGGGTGAATGGCCGTTGACTACGAAGAGTTTCTCTACTCTTTAACGGCTCTTGTTTTTCTTGTTGCTTGGAGGGTGCCTTTAGTCACCGACTGCTCAAGTTTTGAATTCAAATTTGTCCTTGCAGTTATGGGGGCGGGGGTGGAACAAAAGTGGCGCATTGTATTCATACCTGTCCCAAGAGTATTTGCATCTCAGTGGATGTAACGAACTCGACCGGAATTCGAACTCGACTTTCCGATTTCTCAATCCGAGTCGCTATCCATTATTCCACGTGGCTGGAAGATCCAGTTATAAATGTCAATTTCTTTTCGTAACCGGATCTTCACGAAACTCTGAGAGGATTAAACGTGGTATTTCCCAAAAGCTCGAAGAATTTGGTCACAAAGTAATTACTTAGACTAACATAGTTTTCACTGCATCCATCTAATTTTACGCATACATACATCCTTGTGCAAATTAATTGAAACAACCGCTTTAGTTTCCTGTCTTTTGCCATATGGTCAGTTTTAGAGCCACTGGAGTGACAGCGTGTAATCGATTTCTATTTTTTCCTCAGATTAGGTTATTTACAGTGGGTGTGTAATGAAATTTATTTGGCCTTGAAAAATATTGCGTCATTTGTGATTGCATCAGATTTTCATCACACTATTGTCTCGACTGTCGATTAGTTGTCCTATGGCCATTGTCTGCGATGGACGTAACTACACGGAAGCGTACGAAAATTTGTAACGCTGCTTAAACATACTGGCAAGCCTTACCAGTGAGCAAATCAAAGTACTATAGACTGGCTCGAAAACTCTCCTGATTTAAATCCAATCGAGAATCTGTGGTCAATCTGCAAGGAACGCCTTCGTGGAATGGACATACGAAGTACTAACATGTGTACTGGGTCATGTTTCGTTGTAAAAAAATACGGGAAAAAGTAAATAATAACGGAATTATTCGTTTTGTTTCAATTGATCTGCACAAGGGTGTAACTCTTTTGTTCAAACTATCTGATTTAAAAAACAAAAAACAAATTCCGATTAATATATCCCTTCTTTATTCAATCTTTTCGAAGTCCTGTCGTCTACAGCAGATAAGGTTGAGTGCTTTATTCGGAAATTTTCTTCCAACTCAACACTCGCCTCATTTGGAGTACTCACACCTGATCCCCCCCCTTAGAACTGAGGCTCTACTGGACGATAAACGCATAACCCCGTCAGTGGTCAGGACATTATTTCTAAATTAGACTCTTATAAGGCAAGCAGAGGTGATGGGATCCCAGCCGCCGTCTTAAAAAAATGTGCTCCCGAGTTGGCTCCAGTTCTCTCCAAACTCTACAACTATTGCCTCACTGCTTCCTGCTTGTTGAAATTTCTCCTCTGTAGTTCCTGTTTCAAAGAAACATCTGACTTTCTGGCTATCACCCTATCAGTCTCCTACCGCTTTTTGGCAAAGTATTCGAGGCTTTAATCAATGCTGAAGTAGTTAAGCATCTTACCTCTCATGATCTACTCTCTGACAAACAATATGGATTCAGTTTTGCCAGGTCTACCGCTGACGTGCTAACGGCCATTACTTAATATGTATATAAAGCTCTTGATAATAACGGCGAAGCTCGAGCTGTGGCTCTAGATATCTCGAAGTCGTTTGACAGAGTTTGACACGTTGGTCTTTTACGTAAGCTCCAGGGCTACGACGATTGCTCGATTGAATCAAATCGTTCCTATCAAATCGTGAAATGAAGTTCGTTTTGAACGGTCTCGCTTCCAGATCCTTTCACACGAACGAAGGTGCCCCCACCAAGGCTCTATGCTACGCTGTCCTACGAAGACCATCTCTCATCAATGATCTTCCTGATATCATCTGTTCCCAAGTAGGCATTTATGCTGATGACATCATTATTTACTACTGTCTCTATAGCAAATCTGACAGAGATGACAAAGTGAACCTGCCCGCTGCTCTTGAAAAGGACCTCCAATCTGTGGTTAACTGGGACAGGAAATGGCTTGTAAATTTTAATGCCCCCAAAACGAAACTGCTCCCATGGAAACATCATAGAGAAATTTTCCTGTCCGCCATCAACATGGCTGATACTTGACTCCTGGAGAGCAACACACTGCGCCTTCTTGGCTTCACGTTTTCACCTGACTTGAAGTGGAGCGACTACATCGAATCAATAGCTGCATCTATTGCAAGGAAAGTTGGGTCACTGTGTCGTGCCAAAAGGTTTTTCTCGTCAGAGTCCAGAGAGCATATATACAAATCTTCCATTCATCTGTGCATTGAATACTTTTGTCACATCTGGCCTCGTGCTCCTGCTACTCATCTCAAGGTTCTTGAAAAAAAATCCAAAAAAGGATCTGCAATGTAATCGATCTTGACTTATCATCT
>CAHIKZ030001224.1:3707500-3787500 GCA_903632075.3 Acanthosepion pharaonis
ATTGCTTTGGATCTTACGAAGGAATTTTTGACAGTTTTGGGATTCTGGTTTTCACAAGTTGAAAGGTTATGATACTTCTAGGCGAATTTCTGAACTGATTCAGTCTTTCTTATCAAATCGCTAAATGAAAGTTGTCTTGAACGGCCACTCTTCTAGATCTTTTTGCATTAATATAGGTGCCTCCCCCAGTGCTCTATCCTTGGACCTGTTCCTAATTTTCATATAGTCTTCAGTTCTCAACTCGTTATATATGCTGATGACATAGCTATCTACTCCTGCCTTAATAATAAATCCGACCGATTCGATAAGGTCAAATTGGCAGCTGATGGGAAAAAACGACCTAAAATCTGTTGTTATCTGTGTTACCTACAGTTGTTTCTCTTTTACGCGGTTTTATTTGTTCTCCGTTTTACTTATTCACGTTAAATCCCACAAATGAATAAATGTTCGTTAATAAGTGTTCCGACGCACAAGACTAACGAATATTTACACTCTTTACTGTTGTCCTCATCCTTGTTGCCATATTCACAACGTTTAGACAAGAGTCCGAAAAATCTAAATGGTGTAAATAATTACAATACCTCATCTCAGAAATATAGACAAATAAGGATTAGCGATGCTAACAATTCGAGCATGCTGAAGAGAACATTTAAAGTGTTTCCTTTAAGAAGACCTTATATGGAAATAAAAAAAAAAATTGCTATGGTTGCTAAGATCTACGACGAGAATGAACCTTCTGTCACATAAATTAAAAAGTGACTGAATCCGAGATGCAGAAGTCAACACCAATAACTTTGGAGATTCTTCTTTGGATTGTCTCAAGAATCTCTAAATACATAGCAGAAGCACCAAACCAAATGTGACAGCAATATTCAGTGATTGGATGAATGGTGGACTTATAAGTGTGTAAGATAGTTTCTGGCGAGAAAAGTTGTCCAGCGCGACTCTATTGACTATCTTTCCTAACAGCAGACCTAGCAATTGATTCAATACAGTGATACCTCAGCTTAAGTCGTTTTGAGTTACGTCATTTTCGAAGATACGTCGTTTTTCCTTAAATATTATATAGAAAATTAAAACCCGACTTCGGTCGTTTTACTCGAGTTTACGTCGGCCGTTAAAAATATTGAAAACGTCAAAGCACTAAAGTAACAATAAATACATATAAAATCATATCTAAATAAATTCACAAGAATATTATATATATATATTTATATATATATATATGTATATATATATATGCGTATATATATATATATATATGCGTATATATATATATATATATATAATATTCTTGTGAATTTATGCAAAATAATATATATATATATATTTATATATATATATATATATATATATATATATATATATATATATGCGTATATATATATATATATATATATATATATATATATATATATATATATATATATATATATGTGTATATATGTATGCGTTGTTTTCCGCTCCATCACCGGTTTTGACTTCGGACTTGTTTACATCTGTGCTCCGCCGTTGATGTTCTTTCAGTTACATTTCAGTTGTGATTTAGAATACATTTTTGCCCATAGCTCTGAAGAAAAGTCCCAGCGCAAGTGCTTATGCTAAGTGTAAGGCTATATCGCTGGAAGATAAGGTGGAAATTAATTATTTTCTCAAAATAATTTACGTACATATCATAAATACTCTTATAGACAATGAGGAGTGCTTATTTGCGATTTATAGTGGGTTATTTCGATTTAAGTCGTTTTTCGACCTAAGTTGTGACGTATGGAACCAATTAATGTACACCTGTATACTCTTTCCATTTCATGAAAACGTTAGTCCGAGAAGGCGCAATGAGTTACTCTTCTGAAGGTTAGCATCAGCCATACTGATAGAAGGCAGAAAGGGTTCTCTGATACGATTAAAAGAGATCAGTTTAGTTTTGGGGGCGTTAAAATTAACAGGCCATTTCTTGTCCCAGTTAACAACAGTTAGCAAGTCTCGTTACAACAAATAGAAAATGAATAAGAATAAAAAGAAAGCCATTAAAAAATAAAATCTAAGAAAAACATT
The DNA here is from genome assembly GCA_903632075.3 of Acanthosepion pharaonis. Taxonomy (NCBI): domain Eukaryota; kingdom Metazoa; phylum Mollusca; class Cephalopoda; order Sepiida; family Sepiidae; genus Acanthosepion; species Acanthosepion pharaonis. The sequence goes on from CAHIKZ030001224.1 coordinate 3,709,556, forward strand.
CACATTACCAAAATGAAGAACGGAAATGAATACCGGAAATGAAAGCGGAAGTTAATTTAAAATTTCAGCCAATCAAACTCTACAGTTATTATTATTATTATTATTATTATTATTATTATTATTATTATCATCTTCATATTTTTATTATTAATTACACTGCCAACAATCTTCTATGGACATCTTGAAAGACCGGCATAATTGCCTTCTTGTTTGAAATCATAGTCCGCCATCATACATCATAGGATTTTTCTGATTTTTAAAATCATGAGAATCATATTTTTAAAATATGAAAAAAATAAATTTTTTTTTTTTTTTACATTCTAAAAATTTTTAATTAAAAAAATATTTTCCTTTTGAATTACAATTTTAAAAAAATTATTCTTTTAGAAATTATTGCTTTTAGAAATTATTGCTTTTAAATTTTTAAAAATCGGTTCTGATGATTTTAAAAATCTTTCGTCAATAAACAGAGATTTAGTTTCGAAAGAAATTGATGAAAAACATTTTTTCCTTTTTCTGTCTCTTTTAATTCTCAAACTTTTCTTTTTACTTCATCAAGCGACTAACACTTAATGTCGCCTCATTTCCTTTTCCGTTTGTTGTTCTAAACTATTTTGCTATTGATAATTAACGCTATTTTCTTTACAAATACAGTGGAATCTCTGACAACCGGACTAAGAAGCCGACCTGGGTACGACGATAATCCGCTTCTTCGTATGACGATAATCCGCTTCTTCGTACGACGATAATCCGCTTCTTCGTATGACGATAAACTACATCCGCTTCTTCGTAAGACGATAAACTTATAAACTACGTCCAACAGCAAGGCCTAGGTGGTTTTGCGGAGCGTGGAACCCCCTCTTAATTGCTGGTGTTTCAAGGTCCACCCTGACCTTGGGTGGTAGCACCTGTTAGGGTCCCACCTACAGGCAAATAGTTAACCCCTAAACTGGGGTCAAAACACTATGAAAGTGTAAACACAGGGTTCAATACCAGCAATACATTTTTGAAGACAATATATATTATCAGCAATACATTTTTGAAGGAAAAACTATTATAACCAATACATTTTTGTAAATAATTATTGCCAGCAATACATTTTTGAAGAAAAAAAAATTATTACTAGCAATAATTTTTTGGAAAAAATATTGGCAGCAATAAAAAATAACAAACCCAAACTTGTCGGTATTAAATAAAGGTGTTGAGATGCCGTGAAACAAAACAAACCAAACCAACGGACTAAGAAGGTCTTCCGGATATGAGGAATTGGTTAAAAAGTTCGGATATGAGGGGTTATATATGTAGATTAAAATGAAATATCTGAAATCAGGTTTAACATTTATTTTCAATGTTTTATAGTAAACAAAATAAGCTAATGGTGAGTGAAATATAATGGAATTGATTTTAAGGAAAAAGAAATAAATCTTGTAATGTTAATGAAAATTCATTAAATTAAATATGCCACGTATGCTAAACAAATAATATAACGAGGATTTTTTAATCGCTGTTGCATGATGATTCTTTCTCTTCTAATGTCATTCTCAACTTTTCCACATTTCGTTTTGCTTTTGTTCTTGAATTTTTTTTTAAACGAAAGATACTTTTTAACTTTGCATGCGTTATTGAAATCGTCATAGCTGAATGCTGGCTTTCTTTCCATAAAACTGACAACTTTTTCAATAGCTTTTTCAATTTCAGTCCAGATTTCATCACAATCATGTTTTTTATTTCCTTGTTCATTGTGACAGTGAGAACGCTGGAGAATAGTTTCTTTGGAAGATTTTATATCATACAATGTTGACTTTCCTATGTTGAACTCAGCCATTAGTTACAATGAACTTTCACCGACGTCTATTCTGTTTAAAATTTCCACTTTTTGCAATGAATCCAAAGCTGTTCTTTTCCTCTTATTCCCATCATCTTTTGCACCAATACAAACCATTAAGGTGGAATAGGCATAAGCAATTATCCAAAGTAAATTTCCAGAAAACATAAATTTCAAATCAGTTACGTATCACCAAAATAGTTCAAATATACACATCAGAATCATGTCCAGATATGCGGGATTCCGGATATGAGGCACTTCGGATATGAGGGATTCCGGATATGAGGGATTCCGGATATGAGGGATTCCGGATATGAGGGATTCTACTGTAATAAGGAATTCCTCGTTGATTACAATTATCTAATGAAGGCCATAAAAAAGAAAATATGCCTGAAACCAACAAAAGTCAGAAAGCCGTGAGAGACAATGATCACCCATTTCCACTAATCATCATCTTCTCTCTCCCCAACAAGGGATCACTTACGCGCCCTATCCCACCGTGGCTTTTGATGAGAGAGACCGCCACGTTTTAGCAAGGAAAAAATAAAGCTTCGCAGACTCTATTTTCCCATGATGAACTGTGACACTCTCTGTAGCCAAACGGTAAAGCTAGCCGGAACAAATGGTGGTTTCTCCTCTAAAGGGGGACACAGGTTCGATCCCTTCCAAAAAGCACATTTTCTTTATTAAGATTTCTAGAATGTGCAGGTTGACAGACATAATACACACCGTTTAAAATAAAAGAATAGGGCGACTATTTCAAATACGAGTATCCGCTGTAAGAACGTTTAATGTAATAAAAAAGTCGGAGCAAAAACTATTTCTACTTTAGAACGTAGACATCATTTTCAAACATTTGTAGACAAAACAGTTTTTTTTTTAAAATTCTGCATATCAACTCGAAAGCATTAGTGATGGACCCAAAAGGAAACATTCAGCATTCGTTGATAGCCAGTGCTACCGTCAGTTGAAATTTATCAAATCTTTCTATAGGAAAATCTTTTCAGGAAAATAGGTTTCTCAAGTCCAGTAGGTATTATCTTTCTTTTCAATATTGATGGGGGTTTTCTTCCTAACCTTTTGTTCGAAGCAGTGTGGAAAGTTAACATCTTGAATATGTCATTTTCTCTTTGATTTACATGTACTATACTGTTTAGTTGTTTTTCTGCTATTGAAAGTCCTCAAGTAGTGTGGTATATCTTATTTAGTACAATTCTCTGTTTGTTCTTCTGCAAAGCGAGCCCACGGGCTTCGATGAAGGGAGGTCCCCACTAACACCTACTTGCTTCATTTGCACGGGACCATTTTTAACCACAGTTGTATGGATGCGACGTTTTATTTGTAACGACCAGCTGCTAGTTCGAAAATATGATGTTTTAAGGAAATTACCGTAATTTTCCATGTATAATGCGCATTTTTTGTAAACAATAATAAGCAAAATTAAGGGTGCGTATTATTTCTTTAAAAATTGCCGTTTCATCGGTCGATTTCAGTTGCGAAATGACTACTCACCACAAAGATACGACAATATGACAATAACATTCGGCGATTGCGACCCCATAAGTATGTCAGATACAATCATATGTACCTAAAAATACTTATAAAATAAAACAAAATAAGAATTATCATCTAAATTAGGATAATATTATTCTATGTTTAAAACATTTTTAAAAATAAAAGAAGGAAACGCTGGCCGTAATGAAATTGGAGAGGTACAATTTATAGGGTTTGATTACCAAACAAGGGCTGCGTATTGTGCGAGAGTAGAAGCATTTCCACACTTTCAGCATAATTTTAGGGGTGCGTATTATGGATGAAGGCATATAATACATGGGGAATTACGGTAGTTATTTTTTTACGTCTGTTGCTGAAAACAAAAGATTGTTCATATTAGGTTGTTACATAAATTCGTTCATTTTTTATAAATTATTTTAATACATATTATTTATTAATAGTTCTGATCAATCATTCCATAATGTATTCCCTTTCATTGTTTACAACCTCCTGCCAACGACACGCTAACTGTTCAATACCTCGACGATAGAAATCACTAGATTTTGACCCGAAAAATTCATCAAGCCACGTTTTAAGCTCCACATCATTGTTGAACGAAACACCCCTCAAATTAATAGAAAGCTACCGAAAAAAAGAAGATAGTCTAAGGTGGCTAAACCAGAACTGCGTCAGAATTTCATAATGGAGCTCTTTATTTACATGTTTGGTCATGTTAAGCGAGCGAGAATTGCCATGTTGAATAAACATACTGTTTTCAGCTGAATTGCTTCTTTGAGTCTGTCCATTTTTTTCAGTGTAGAGCTTAGCATTAGCTGTTTTGAAGCATTTCATATTAATTTAGTGCATCGATGAGTTTGGTTTTGCATCCTCTCTCCTGTCGTCGTAGTGCTGGCTGATTTCCATGGCATGCAGCAATAAACGACATCATCAGAAGAGGTTTGGATGCAGCTGGGTTCCCTTCCCAAATCGAGACTTCTGGGATTATTGGCCCTCATTCGATGGCGTTTCTTCGGAGGATTGGCGCGATGGCGTCTCCATTAAGGAACGAACCTCACGAAACGGAGTGGCTCTTGTAGCATGTCTCTCTGGCAATGGTTCGAGATAATGTTTTCTCTATCATTGCGGCTGGCAGAGTATAGAAAAAAATGTTTATAGTTACTTTTTTCAAACTTTTTTCAATAAACAAGTTTCAAAAAAAAAAAAAAAGAAGTTAAATTTAGTCCTTGCCAAACGCAAATCATTCGCTTGCATGGATGCAGCTTTGGCTTGTTCGGGGATTTGCCTGCTTGTCGGCACATACCCATTCTTTTTTCTGCTTCATATTCACATAAAGAGACCATTTTTCTGCCTCGATGATAAGACGGTAAAGGAATATTTTTTTGTATCCACAAGTAGCGCCTGATGTCGAGCGACTAAACTAGCGGCAATGGAGGAGTGTTGGAGTTTGTTTCTCTTGGTCAATGCGTATGGCCCCTGTGAGCCATGTTTCTGGACCTTACCCATTAAATGAAGATTATGACGGAAAATAACATGAGAGGTTGCCACCTTCTGGGCCAATTCCCTAATACTCCGGTGCGGTTTTTTTAATCAGCGCGTGTAACTAGTTCTCATCTTTTGTAACGTACGGTGACCGTTAATAATTAATTATAACTCAAGACTTCAATGTTAAGATAAAACAGTGTTTAATTACAACCGCAAATAAATACTTAACAAGAACAAAGAAGTAAATTAACCATTTCAGTGAATACCTTGGAAGTAGCGCGTCTCGGCGTAACGTTCGGTAAATCTTAAATCAAAACCCAAATCATCGACGCACAGTAATTCGACTGGATAGTTCCACTCAATAATCAGTAGCCTGACACCGCTATTTATACAACTGGCGGAAAACATATATTCATAAGTCCATAGTGTCACGCTCGAAACTCGGTGTCGGTAGTTACTCATTTTCTTTCTATATGACATCATCAAACTGAACTGGGCGCCCAGAACGCGGTCAGTTCAAACTTCCCCCTCCTTTAAACGGGAAAACAATTTCTGTGTCATTCTGTCGATAAAGAGGTCTTCTCTGTACATATCACAAATCCCGCGAGCGGCTTTGGCAGCTTTGGTGACTTTGATTAAAAGCAAAAAAAAAAAAATATCGAACATGCCCATTCTTGTCTACTTATATATGCAACGACCTGATAAATAAGACTAAAGCATTAATCTTTTAGTGTTATTGTAGATTATTCTTATATAAACGAATATATGCAAAGACCTAATAAATAAGACTAAAGCATTAATCTTTTAGTGTTATTATAGACTAGTCTTATATAAACGAATATATGCAACGACCTAATAAATAAGACTAAAGCATTAATTTTTTAGTGTTATTGTAGATTATTCTTATATAAACGAATATATGCAACGACCTAATAAATAAGAATAAAGCATTAATCTTTTAGTGTTATTATAGACTAGTCTTATATAAACGAATATATGCAACGACCTAATAATTAAGAATAAAGCATTAATCTTTTAGTGTTATTATAGACTAGTCTTATATAAACGAATATATGCAACGACCTAATAATTAAGACTAAAGTATTAATCTTTTAGTGTTATTATAGATTATTCTTATATAAACGAATATATGCAACGACCTAATAAATAAGATTAAAGTATTAATCTTTATTGTTATTATAGATTATTCTTATATAAACGAATATATGCAACGACCTAATAGATAAGACTAAAGCATTAATCTTTTAGTGTTATTATAGACTAGTCTTATATAAACGAATATATGCAACGACCTAATAAATAAGACTAAAGCATTAATCTTTTAGTGTTATTATAGATTATTCTTATATAAACGAATATATGCAACAACCTAATAAATAAGACTAAAGTATTAATTTTTTAGTGTTAGACTAGTCTTATATAAACGAATATATGCAACGACTTATATATAGGAATAAAGCTTTAATCTATTAGCGTTACTATAGACTAGTCTTAATTGAATATTCCTTAAAATCCAAGTGATAGAAGTTGGAGTTCTCCATTCATTGTCAAAATTAAAATGAAAATATTTTTAACTCTTTCCCATACAACTGCATCTAAATATTTGGTCCTTTGTTATTTCTAAAAGAGTAACCTACATTTAATACGTTTTTCCCGCGAAAATCGATATTATCGATCTGTCCAGACGTGTGTGTTTAAATATTCGATTTCGTTCTGTTTTAATATTTCCCACTGTTTTTCTCTGGCTTCAAGAAAGAATGAATTCTTTGATAGCAAAATTTGTGTGTAAAATATTTTGCAATGGAGGTTCTGTATCAATTTTCGCCACTTAAATAAGACTTTGTTCCCTCTTTTTTTATGATGTTAGTGTTTTGGGGTAAATATCTAGCCACCATGATGTTGCTAGAATCAACACTTTGGATAGAAAATATTTACTGGCTTCTGGAATATTTATCCCATCCAAAATATTGGCGTACTCAATATGAGTCTAGGTAAAAATGAATAACACAAAACAACATAAAACAAACAACAATGCATGCATTAACAAAAGGATTTACAGGTGTAGACATTTCTAACGAACGGAAAAGGAACATTAAAGCAAGTTAAAGGAAAAATGTGTTTGTTTGTGCGTGCGTGTGTGTAACCAACATGTATTTGTATATACGTGTGTGATTTCCAAATTTCAAAGGAGGACCAAAGAAGCGAACGTGGCTTGTCGGCAGCGTTCCTATCTACGCGCAACTACATATGAAAGCCAGAGCTAAAAAGACAAAAAAAAAATGGTAAATGAGAATATCATTGCCTATATATAGGCTTAGAGCGTTCCCGCCCCGACAGGTGCTTTGGCAAGGCCGAGTGGGATAATTCACACTTCAAAACCGTCTTGTCTATTTATTTGACACTTTTCCTTGATTTTATTATGCAATTAAAAGTCGCTTTCTTCCTCTCCCTAGTTGTCAGCCACCCATTTGAACATATGCGTCTATATTTGGTTGATATTACTTCAGACATTACTGTCAGTTTTACGATAAAGTGGACCATTAAAATGTTGGTGATATCATAGAGGGAAAAATTAATGATAACTTATTAAAACTTTCGATCTCTAGGTCTGTAGACATTGATTTTACTGTTTAGCAAACAATGACTGTCCTGGGTAAAACGATAAACTACATCCGCGTCCTGGGTATGACGATAAACTACATCCGCGTCCTGGGTAAAACGATAAACTACATCCGCGTCCTGGGTATGACGATAAACTATATCGCCGTCCAGAGTATGACGATAAACTACAACAGCATCCTGAGTAAGATGATAAACTACGTCTAACAGCAAGGTCCCCGATCAGGAGGTTTTGAGGAGCTTGGAACCACCTCTTAATTGCTGGTGTTCCCAGGTCCACCCTGACCTGGGGTGGTAGCACCTGTTAGAGTCCCAGATATGGGCAAATAGTTAAATCCCAAACTGGGACCAAAACGGGTAAAATAACTTTTAATACCAGCAATACATTTTTGTTACAAATTATTACCAGCAATAAATTTTTTAAGAAAAAATTATTACCAGTAATAGGTTTTTTTTTGCAAAAATATTACCAAAAATTCTTTTTGGAAAAAAATATTACCTACAATAAAAATCTTGTCGGCATTAAATAACCCATTGAGGTTGATATACCGTAAAACAAAACAAACGAAAACAATCATGTCGTATTAAAGAAAATCCATTAACTGCTTAGAAACTTTTTGAATTGAAATATTTTACTGCAGCTGTAATATGTCGATGGAGCAAAAACCTTCATGTTAACTTCCATGATTCAACATGATGGCCACTAATTGGTTGTCCCCGTCAAAATTTACTTCCGGTGATTGAAGCAGATAACATCCAGCGAAACGGAAGCACGTGACATTAACTTTGTTGCATTAACACTCCTGTGCTTACTAATATAATGGACAACAACCTGTGAAAACATCTGAAAAGGATTGTTGCGTAAGAAAACATTAAGTACCACTGGGTTCAGGCCTTAGTATTGCTGGGGTTTGCAAGAAACGGATGGTCGTGCTGCTGGAGATTTGAGGTTACTTGATGTCAATCAATTCCCAGTGATAACAATCATATATCGGGTGTGAAAATACAAATGCATGAAATACAAATAACCCTGGTAGAATAAGGTAAAAATGAAACCAGAAGAGAATAAGGTAAAAAAATGAAAGTCGAAAAGAATAAGGTAAAAAATGAAACCAGAAGAAAATAAGGTAAAACAATGAAAAGTAGAAAAGAATAAGGTAAAAAATAAAAGAAGAAGAGAATAAGGTAAAACAAAATGAAAGTAGAAGAGAATAAGGTAAAAATGAAAGCAGAAGAGAATGAGGTAAAAAATGAAAGCAGAAGGGAATGAGGTAAAAAATTGAAGTAGAAGAGAATGGGGTAAAAAAAAATGAGACTTCCCTCCTATACAGATAAGCTACTCCTTAACGTAACCCACTATCTCGAGTGGTCCCAAGATTTGTTCAGGGTGAAGCTTACTGTAAAAAAATAAACAAACTAGAGAATACGGTAAAAAATGGAAGTAGAAGAAACTATTATTGAGGAAATAATGAAATAGGTAAAGAAAAATAATGAGAAACGCAAACTAAAATTATTCAAGAAGTCTAACAAATGAAATCGACGCGAGTACTAAAGTATGTTGTGCATGAAGAGAAATCATTGAATGAAGCAGACGACAGCGGAGGAATACAAAGTGAGGAGAATGGCGGATTCGAAATTAAAGTAGGGCAGAAAACGTTAGGGAAAGAGAAGAGGAAATAATTGAACAAATGAAAAAGAGTTGAACGAAGAAGGAACAAAGAAGGAATAGGAAGAAATAAATTTTAGAGAGAAGAAATAAAGAAGACAAAGAAGAAAAAGGAAAACTGAGTCCAAAGGAGGAAGATTAAAAACACACACACGGAGGAGGAGGAAGAGGGGAAGGAAGAGGAGAAGAAGACGAAGAGTAATGGGAGAAACATTGGTTGAGTGATTTGTTTTCGTTTTTTTTTACAACTTATCAAATCTTTATGGGTTATCTAAAGCCCTTATAGTTATTTAAAGCCTTTATGTGTTCTTTAAAGCCTTTATGGTTATTTAAAGCCATTATAGTTACTTAAAGACTATGGCTATTTAAATGTTTTATTTGTTATTTGAACCTTTTATAGTTATTTAAAGCTTTTATAGGTTATCTAAAACCTTTATGGTTATTCAAAGCCTTTATGTATTATTTAATGCCTTTATGGTTATTTAAAGTCATTATGGTTGTTTAAAGTCTATGGCTATCTAAATGTTTTATTTTTTTATTCAAACCCTTTATGGTTATTTGAAACCTTTATGGGTTATTTAAAGCCTTTATGGTCATTTACAGCCTTTATGGTTTATTTAAAGCTTTTATGGTTATTTAAAGCTTTTATGGTTTATTTAAAGCCTTTATGGTTATTTAAAGCCTTTATGGGTTATTTAAAGCCTTTATGGTCATTTACAGCCTTTATGGTTTATTTAAAGCCTTTATGGTAATTTAAAGCTTTTATGGTTTATTTAAAGCCTTTATGGTTATTTAAAGCCTTTATGGTTATTTAAAGCTTTTATGATTTATTTAAAGCCTTTATTGGTTATTTAAAGCCTTTATGGGTTTTTAAAGCCTTTATGGTTATTTAAAGCTTTTATGGTTTATTTAAAGCCTCTATTGGTTATTTAAAGCCTTTATGGGTTATTTAAAGCCTTTATGGTTATTTAAAGCCTTTATGGTCATTTACAGCCTTTATGGATTATTTAAAGCCTTTATTGGTTTTTAAAGCCTTTATGGTTATTTAAAGCTTTTATGGTTTATTTAAAGCCTTTATGGGTTATTTAAAGCCTTTATGGGTTATTTAAAGCCTTTATGGTTATTTAAAGCTTTTATGGTTTATTTAAAGCCTTTATGGTTATTTAAAGCCTTTATGGGTTTTAAAGCCTTTATGGTTATTTAAAGCTTTTATGGTTTATTTAAAGCCTTTATTGGTTATTTAAAGCCTTTATGTGTTATTTAAAGCCTTTATGGTTATTTAAAGCTTTTATGGTTTATTTAAAGCCTTTATTGGTTATTTAAAGCCTTTATGGGTTATTTAAAGCCTCTATGGTTATTTAAAGCTTTTATGATTTATTTAAAGCCTTTATTGGTTATTTAAAGCCTTTATGGGTTTTTAAAGCCTTTATGGTTATTTAAAGCTTTTATGGTTTATTTAAAGCATTTATTGGTTATTTAAAGCCTTTATGGGTTTTTAAAGCCTTTATGGTTATTTAAAGCTTTTATAGGTTATTTAAATCCGAAACATGGATTGTAAGAATAATTCTTTTTTTCTTTTTTTGGGTGAATTTTGCATTAACAATGTTTTGGTGATAATAATGATTATTCAGATACAAGTCCTGTTATTTAATCCATATCGGGGTAGGAGTGAGAAAGAATTAAAATACAGAGGATAACGAATATAGGTAGATAGTCAAAAGGAAAGAAAACAAAAGGAAGAAAATGATGTGATAACCAGAAATGTAGGAAAAACGAAGAATGAAAATCAGTGTTAGAAAGATAAGAAAACTAACAATGAAGAAAAAATCAAACAGGAAATTAATGAAAAAAGGACGAAGAAAATGAAAGGAAGAAAAAGAGAAAAAAGGAAATGAAGTTAAAAATGAAATTAGAAGGAAGAAAGTAAAGGTGAAAGAATGAATCGAACAGGTTAGCAAAAAAGAAGAGAAGAAAAAGGAACGAAGGAAGAAGAAAAGAAAAAAAGGAAGAAGAAGAAAAGAAAAAAGAAGAAGAAAAAAAAAAAGAAGTTAAAAGAAAAGAAAGAAGCAGAAGAGAAAAGCTCTTCTACTTTCTTTTCTCGTTAGACTGAGAGAAATAAAAACATCAACAAAGAACAAGCAATCATTGCAAGTGTTATTGTCGAAGGTAAATTAAACTCACAAACTGAAAACGTACGCAAATTGATGTTTCATTTCCTGTACTGCTCACCTGACCTACTTGTCTTTGTGTCTATCCACATTTCATACCACAATAGAATCTGTCAACTTCTGAAGTCTGACTTTTCTTCGCTCACCGAATAGAAGCGTTCAATTTTTCCGTTCAACAAAATTTAACCAAGTATGAGAGACTAAAATATGCGGAAGATAAAAAATCGAAAAAACAAAAAAAAAAACATGTTTAAACGTCAGCTAAAAATCAATTTTGTCAAGAAAATTATCAGCTAACATCTTTAGTTGTGCATAGGAGTAAGCTAGTCTCGTAGACAAATTCCTAAATTTTATGTGCTTGATCCCAACTGGTGCTCAGCTATTTTGATGTTGAGCCTAACTTAACTACAGGAAGATTAGCGCAACCCGATTATTAGCAAGCTCGTCTTGTAAACCATTTCGGTAATGTAAGTAAAGATGTGCGTTGTGGTGCAATAGATAACAAGAGCCGAGTTTGAATTCCAGTCGAGTTCATTACATTCACTTAGGCGGGAAAGGCATGAACCCATCTCTTCTCCTCTCAAACTGTGTCTTATAGCCTTAGTTGGCAATAAATCGACCGCAGAATGAAACGGCAAACAACTGCGGGAAAATCTTCTGCCTAGTTCATAAATGACAGCCGAAGCGTGCATTACGTATAGCGTGTATCACGCATGGCACTGAAGTAGTTTTAGTGGGTTAGAGTGAAACACCGGGCACTATAAGCATCCTCATACAACCCAAAATATGTTTCGGCTTTAAATAACCCACAAAGGGTTGATAAGATATAAAAAACAATCATTTAATAATATGGCCACGTGACTGAATGATTAGAATGTTAGCATTCCACCCACGACCAAGGCTCGATTCTCAGTACTGTCGATTTGTCAAGAAGGTGATATTTTGATAACATTAGTCCCAGGAGATGATCTAAACGAGCGACACCTTTAGGGAGTACCTCAAAACCAAGCCATGGGTTGACCCAATCTCAGATAATTTTATTTATCCGATTTTGCTCACATTTGGGTAAACGAATGGGTACTGTTCAGCCACTGATCCCAGCATATTATACGCCCGTTCTGGGTATGACGATAAACTACATCTGCATCCTGGGTAAGACGATAAACTACGTCCAACAGCAAGGCCTCTGATCAGGAGGTTTTGAGGAGCGTGGAGCCACCTCTTAATTGCTGGCGTTCCCTGGACCTGGGGTGGTAGCACCTGTTAGGGTCCCAGCTATGGGCAAATAGTTAACACTCAAACTTGCGTAAAAAATAGGTTTTAATACCAGAAATACTTTGTAATAAAAAAATTATTACCAGCAATAATTTTTGAAGGAAAAATTATCAGTAATACTTAAAAAACATACCAGCAATACATATAGCTATATACTATTTGGAAAAAATATGACCAGCTATAGATTTCTTCAAGGAAAAATATTCGCAGAAATAGATTTTTGAAGAAAACATTACCAGCAATAAAAATTTTGTCGGCATTAAATAACCCATTGAGGTTGATATGCCGTAAAATAAAACAAACCAAACCATATTATACTATTTCTCTCTGAAACTGAACTTGCCTCAGCATAGCTGCACTATAAACTACGGGTTGGCGTTGTGGGTGTTCAACAGAAACATACCCTAAGAACCGTCTGCTACAGGGGTTAGCGAGCAACACTAGAAGTTTTTATAAGTCTCCCGAGATTGATAGATGCCTACATACATCTCTCCTTGTGCTACCTTAAGATTTTTTTTTTTTTAATCTTAATCATTTAAAAATACATTCGTTATGATGTTTTATTCACTGTAGAAGATGGCAGTCCTCCTTCTTTTCACAAATATTTCTTTAGTATTTGATTAAGGACCGTACCGTACTCTTCACCTTTGTCTAGCGGGTTAGCGAGGTGTTTCTATTGAGGATCTTTAGCCAAATATACTCCCATACAAGGTTTAAGAATCTCTATTTTTTACCCATTGCTGGTGTAGGAAAGTCGAAGATTCTATTTCTGGTCTTGAATTTAGTGATGTCCTTCTTCTATGTCGATGTTTTTCAACCTATTTTTTATTTTTATTTTCCCGTACACTTGAACTTAGAGTTAAACTCAAATGATGATCAATAAATAAGTAAAAAAAGAAGAGTATATTTTTAGGATTTATTTATTAACACAAACAAAACAATTTACTATAATTTGTAATAAAAAAATAATTAAAATTCTTAAAAAACAACTTATATTTATTTATTTTTTTGTTTATAATTTAACATTTAATGAGATATCTGAGTTTCACAATTTTATTTTTAGAATATCTTTGCAATTTTGAATTTTGAACAAGCATAATCTGAAATTTTCTTCCAAGGATTCTAGCCATGATTGATTTTTGTTTTTAATATTACTACTTGCTGAAAAACTTGTTTTTTTTTATATATTACTAGAATTTTTTGAAGTCCTTTAGTATTGTTGAAGTTATCACTAATATTTTCTACGTTTCATTCAATTTCTCAAACCAATCGATGAAATTTAAAGAAGCTGATTTGTCTGGAAAAATACTTTGGCAAAAATCCACTTTGCAGTTTGATTTTTTTAATTTTATAGAACTTCATTGTAGACAATATTTTTTTAAGAAAATTTATTTTTACCTTTTCTCTTTTTAACAGCAAAGAATACATTCTTAGAATTTCTTACTCTTGAGCGCGCAACATACATCTGGTGATGCGTAAATATTTCTTTCTGGAGTCAAATTCCAACTTTTTGAAGCATTTGGCCTTGTGATTTGTTTATAGTTCTCGCAAACGCAGGGTGAACTGGAAACTGAAAATCCTTGTGTATAAAAACTTAAAGAAAAGATATACAAAAAAAAAAAAAAACAATATTGCGTTTTTATTAAATATGTATTTGTCATTTTAATTATTAATTTTTTTTTTAAATAGTGGGAGTATTTTTATGTCCAATAATAAAACTTAATTTTTCAAAAAATCTTAATGAAAATTTATTGTACTAATCTACGCACCTTAGTAAAACCAAATGTACTTTGTACCGCCATAGCTGTTTGCACTTCTCCCCAAAATTAATTTCGATCGGTCAGTGGGCTATTTTAGAGACAGTGCCTTTAAAGAGGACGGACTAACGGAAGTCACTGAATTTTATATATAGATTTTATATATTATGGGTATACCTTTATTTATTAAAAAGATGCCATCTATGCTAACTATTAAGACATCCACGCTTACAAAACTGCAATTTTAGAAATAAAATTTCAACTAGAAACTGCATGTGGTAAAATTACAATGGCCACTCATTGCAATCTAAGCGTAATTCTTCTTTTTCTAGAAAAAAAAACGTGAAAATTTCACGGTATTCCTATTTGAATTTTCTGATGCTGAGTTCAACGACAATAAAATATCCGTACAAAATTGCATCGTGAAATATTTGTGTTTAACAACATTAATAAAATATTGCAATAACAATCATAAATATGAATGCTGGTCGTTATTTAAAGAGGTAAAAGGATACAAGTGAAAAGATTTGAAAAATAACGACTTTTTCCATTTCACTGAAACAGACGTTAACAGACTTCCATCTTTCTTTTTTCACTGAAACCAAATAGCGTCTTTTTTCCGGCTTTTCCATGCGATCAAAACGTAATAGTCAATTATTTATGAGGTATTGACATGAGACGTTACACACTTCTTTCTTTCATTTTCCCACTGAGATCAAGTAGCGCCTCTGACTTGTCTCTTCCGTCTTTTATGAAAACGGAATAGTCCATTATTTATGATGTACTGGCAGGGCGTAACGGTTGAGCTAATGAAAAGAGGAACAATTTTTGCTTTCGACGTAACAGTCACCTTTCCAAGTAAAAAACGTTTCAAACTAGATTTCGGCTGTCTGGGGTGTTGGTTAACGAGGTAGCTCCATTATTATAAACTGATTGATACGGACTAGTCTTCTTATCTTGATTGTTATAGCCACAACGATTCGACCGTTGTACCATCTGAACTTCTTCATCTGGTATGGCGGACATGACCTAATGAATAAGAGCGTTGTTCAAGCGTACTTAGTTACCTGATGTCCTTGGGTTCAGTTTTTGTTCACCTCTGTTGTGGTCAGGTATTGAATTCATAACTCGTTGGGTCAAGTCACTGGATTACTTCAATGTACAGAGTGAAAATTATTACAGTATCCCATCTTAGAAATATAGTGTAATATCACAAGAAATAATTAAACAGGAAGAATTACCTGACAAGAGTTATCTCCCTTAGGCATCGACAGCGGAATGTGAAAAAGCGATTCTACAGAGCAGTGGTTCGTGGGAACTTATTTTTCACCGATGGAATACGGAGGAAATATGGCTACTGTGTAAGTGGCATGGCGTGTCCTTGCCATGAAGGAACCAGGGAATGTAGTTCGTCCGAGCACTTTCCATGGAAGCAGCGATAGATCAGCAAGAGGCTTGCCACATCCCACCTGTGGCAGAAAGGTTTGAGGGTGGGAAATAACTCGTCACCCACAAGGACTCGGAGACGCTTTTGGACGATATCAAGGCTGAAGAGTAACGGGGGAATATATATGATCACATCCGGTAAATTGTTAGAAATCAATTGCTCGACAGTAAATTGCTCGACAGTAAATTGCTCGAAAAATAATTTCTCGAACTATCAATTGCTCGAAAGGCAGATTGCTCGAAACTTGTGGTTAAAAAAAATAAAACTACATTGTTTCTAATATTTACTATAAGATAAAAGAATACAACTTTATTGTTGTTAACTGAAAAGTTAAAATTAAAGAACGAGTCCATTTATAGAGCAGGTCTTTTTTTTTCACGAAATGCACTTTTGCACGAAACCTGTGGTTAAAAAAAAAAAATAAAACACGTGCTAAACATTTCCTTTTCTTTTGCACATTTCACATTTCCTGTAAATCTTATTGTTCACTGTTTTGTCCTTAATATATAGATATCCATCCAAACACAATTTCTTCTTTCCTTTTTCGCTCTCAACAAAAGTTATGTCCATCACTAGGGTTTGAGATCTCCAAAATGACTGAAATAGAAATAGAAAACAAATATAAAAATAAAATCAGGACTGCTAAAGTTGAGTGTCGTGGCTCCTTTTATATCCAGCTCCGTTGACGTGTTGTAAGACGGCGCAGTTTACGTGGTGCTTCGAGCTTCGGAATTACTTCGAGCAATCTGCCTTTCGAGCAATTGATTTCGAGAAATTTACTGTCGAGCAAATGATTTCGAGCAATTTACCTAGATCCATATATGATGCAGCAGAAATACCTACCACATTTAAAACTGTCACCTGTATGGTTCTAGTGGCAATGGTGTTTTCATCGAGCTAATGTATTACCATTTCTTTTCAGATACCATCAGTTGCCATCATGGCTTGAATCAGTATATACCGTGCGTTTGTTGAAACTTTTTTTAAAACACGTGAATCTATAATTGCGAAACAGAGAGCTTTTTTGTGCTCATTTCAATTTACGTCGGAATTCCGTTACTCCGGACTGAAAATCAATAACACCATGGGTTGCAAATTTCAGGACAATAGGTTCAGCCCTTAAAAGAACGTCACCTGGAAGACGACAAAGCGCTCAAACTTCTGGCTGATTCAAAACTTTAGAAATCATCTTCAACAGTGTATGATGAATAAAAGTCGCCATTTTGATAATGTCCTTTGAAAAACCCATTGAATGATAGCTTTTTGTTTAAACAATATGAAATAAATTTTTAATAGCAATTATCTTGGTCGACCTTTAAAATATGGGAGGTATTTTTGCCGCACCTTGTATAATACAATATAAAATTTAATTATGCTTTATATTTTAAGAATATTTAAAATTGATAATAAAAAAACAACGGAAAATAATTATTAATAAACCAAATGATTATTTCAGTTGTAGAACTAAGGAAATTGTAGATTTCTTTTCTAGAAATGTTAGTTTATTTCAAAAGCAAGCTTGACATTTTTAAAATTAAAGCCCCGGCAACACTGAATAGATCTATTTGTAATTCTATACGATTAAATCGTTGCAACATTGTACAAATTATAAAGTTTTACGTGACTGCGTAAAGAGTTGTAGAACTTGAAAAGAAACAGGTCTCGATTTATATCTTGTAACTCAATTAATCCGATGTATTTCGCTTGAAAAGTTCCGAAGAAATTGCCGCCCACACTTGAGGGAAACGGACGAAGTTCATCAAGATAGTTATCTAAAGGTCAATTCGCGCGTTTAACATCGCTACCTGGCCTCCTTGAAGTTAAATCCAAATCGTTTTATTTTGGGATTGGTGTCTGAAATTGGAGACTAGGCAAGTAATTAAACTGAACTGCAGAGGCGTTACCTTTTGTAGAAGGTAAATAGATCGATGACACACATACACAAACAATGAATATAGATGCATACACATACCTTTATAAATTCGTGCTTGTCAACCGTAAAGCAGTGGTCAACAAGTTCGTTAATCAGGCCAGTTTCCGAATGTGAAAAATTCAGTCCTCACTGGGTGGAGTGTGCAGTTGGGTTAATGGATAACGTCTCTGAAATCAGAGAGCCGAGTTCAAATTCCAGTCTAGGTCGTTACATGTGCAAATACCCATGGGAAAGATATAAATTCATCGCCTTGTCTCCCCACTAGTTATATGTTAAATAGTAAGACAGACTGGAATCTTCCTGGGAACCAGCCTAAAAGAAGGAGAACTCTGAATTTAAAATCGGACGAGAGACATTTGAAGACCTTGTGCCGCACTAAATGCATCAATTCTCTGTCTTCCGTTATATTTTTTTTTATTTATCACATAAAAATAGGTGTGATTGGTGAAATGGATAATCGAAATTGGAGAGTCAAGTTCGAATTCCAGTCGAGTTCATGACATTCACCTGTGCGCAAATACCTTTGGGAAAGGTATGAATAAATCTCTTCCCTCTAGCTATGGGTTACAAAAATGAACTTATACCTGGAAAAACACTATGTAAAAAAAATTGACATCTATCTATCTATCTATCTATCTATCTATCTATCTATCTATCTATCTATCCCTCTCGTAGCATCTATCTATCTATCTATCTATCTATCTATCCCTTTCGTAGTATCTATCTATCTATCTATCTATCTATCTATCTATCTATCTATCCGTGCCTTTCGTAGTATGTTCATATCTATCTATCTATCTATCTATCTATCTATCTATCTATCTATCTATCTATCTATCTATCTTTCTTTCTATCTATCTATCTATGCTTATGCATATCTATGAACATTTCTTCCTTTCTTTCTTAGTCTGTTAATATCTATCTATATATCTATGTAAATTTCTTTCTTTCTTTCTTTTTTTCTTGATAGCTGATAGCTGGATGGGTCAGATGGTTCACCAGTGTTCTATCTATCTATCTATCTATCTATCTATCTATCTATCTATCTATCTATCTATCTATCTATCTACCTATCTTGACTGGGAGGGCTGGTAGGGCTTGGCAGTGTAGCTCATCAGAACTCATGCCAGAGAAATAGCAATAGAGCAGCGAGAGGCTGTTAACGTTTCGTCTCTGGGGAAAGTGGTTGTAGTGTGGAAAATAATTCATTTCGGGGAAGATGACATATTATGTTTTGAAAAAGTAATTTCTCTGAAATTATCTCCCCTCCCCCAAATAATCGAAAGGCATATCGAAAATAATATTACGTATTCATTTCCACAGAGACTGCAGCAAATACGTCGAGCAAGTCGCAGCTAGAAAAAAAAAAGCTATTTCCCATATAGTCACTACTACTGACCTTTTCGTCGGCGATGATGAAGAGTTTTTATGCCGGGCTCATGAAATTTTGAACTAGATTTCACTAAGTCCTTAAGTTAGTGTTACTATCTACGGTGGTAATTAGTTGATATTAAGTACATATGTACGCCTTACAATTATAAGAGTTCTTAGATCTTATTGTCGATAGAAAAAAAGTCTGGTTACCTTATTGCTTCAAAAGATTTATCAGAAAGCTACGTGTAAAAAAAACAATAAGTGCTTTTCAATGACTTTAAATCTTTTATTCGTATGTACACACACACACACACACACACACACACATACACACATTCACACATTCACACAGAGAAGGCTTTATTTTTTTTCCTTTTCCATTTGTCATATGCAACTCAATAGGTAAGCGTATCAGTTGCTAGTCGGAGTCGAGATTTGGATTTTCAAAACACTTCTGGTTGTAAATCTCAGTAAAGAGTGATATTGAGTGACTGGGAAGGAAGAAAAAAGAAAAGAAGAAAGAAAGGAAAAGAAGAAAGAAAGGAAAAGAAAAGAAAGGAAAAGAAAAGAGAGAGAGAGAGAGAGAGAGAGAGAGCAGATGAAACGAATTGTGAAAAGCGACGATGAACAAACGCTAACGAACGAAGATGCACGCAATTCTCTCTTGCTTTTCTTTCTTTCTTTCTTTCATTTTAGCTGCGTGCTCAAAATTCCCGGCATCCCACAGTGCATTCTTTCTGCCCAGTTTTTTCGCTTCCCTCTCTCTCTTTTTGATCCACTTTAATTAGGCTATAAACTCAATTCATTGCTTCATTTTGGATGTTTGTCCAAGAAATTTGTGGCTTTTCCACGCGCTTCTGTCCCATTGTTGATTTTTTTCCCTACATATTTTCGTGAACATAGAATATTGTACCTTTTTCAATTCATTCAAAATGTCTGCCATCCTTATGTCCAAGTCTGTTCGTATGTATGTATGTATGTATCTGTCTATCAGTCTAAACATATCTATCAATCTCAGTCCATCTCAGTCTGTTTACATCTGTCTCAGTCCATCTCAGTCTGTTTCTATCTATCTATCTATCTATCTATCTATCTATCTATCTATCTATCTATCTCAGTCACGTCATTATCTATCTATCTATCTATCTATCTATCTATCTATCTATCTATCTATCTATCTATCTCAATCTCTTCATTATCTATCTATCTATCTATCTATCTATCTATCTATCTATCTATCTATCTATCTATCTCCGTTTTTTTCATATGTATCCATGCAGGCATGTATGTATGTATGAATGCGTTGCCGAGTGGTTAGAACTTTAGCTTTCTGAACCCTGAGACCTGGGCTCGATTCTCACGAGGGTCGATACGTCAATTTGTTAATTTGTGAGGAAGGTGAGATATTGATGTTATCCGTCTGGGGGATACGATCCCAGCGTCCGGCACCTTTGGAAAGTGTCAGTGTCACGACTTCAGTTGTAATTGGGTTGATGGAACCCTTGCTAGCACGAAGTCACAAGTCATCGTGACCGAGGGTTTGTGTTGGCCTTACACATACTGGTAATCACTGTTAGATAACACGCTCTCCCAGAAACTGTCATAGCAATAGTTGCGGTATAAAACACAGGTGGGCACTATGGGTACAGGCGGCTGTAACGGGGATTTAACTAGCCGATTAAATAGACGGACATGCTCGGATACGAGTGGCCAGCCACTATATATGTATGTATTTATGTATGTATGTGTGTGTGTGTATCTATCTATCTATCTATCTATCTATCTATCTATCTATCTATGTCAGCCTGTTCAAATCTATCTAACTTTAAATGTAAAAGATACAGAAAACTTCTCAATAAAATTACGAAATATTTTATTTTTAAATTCCATTTTAATCACATGGATCGAGTTTTTCATTATCTCTTGATATGTATGTATGTATGCCTGTGCCAATATATGTACCCCACTGTCAATTTTAATTTGTTTCTATCTATCTATCTATCTATCTATCTATCTATCTATCTATCTATCTATCTATCTCTTTCGTAGTCTGTTCATATCTATCTATCTATCTATCTATCTCTTTCGTAGTCTGTTCATATCTATCTATCTATCTATCTATCTATCTATCTATCTATCTATCTCTTTCGTAGTCTGTTCATATCTATCTATCTATCTATCTATCTATCTATCTATCTATCTATCTATCTCTTTCGTAGTCTGTTCATATCTATCTATCTATCTATCTATGCTTATACATATCTATGAAAATTTCTCCCTTTCTTCCTTAGTCTGCTAATATCTATCTATCTATGCAAATTTCGTTATTTCTTTCTTTCTTTCTTTCTTTCTTTCTTTCTTTTTTAATTCGTATCTATCTATGGAAATTTCTTCTATATCTATCTATCTATCTATCTATCTATCTATCTATCTATCTTTTTTTTAATGACCCCCCCACCCCACACCTGACTCTTCAAAATGCATTTTTTTTATTTTCTCGTCTTTTGAAGTGTGGAATCCTCGATACTGCCTCTCGCGTTAACATAGAGACGGCAGCGGAGGTATTCCGAGTAGCGGTTGCATCGTTGCCATGGCAACAGTACGGGTCGTGGCGACTCTTCAGCAATACAGGCTGACACTACTTTGCATTTCCTCACCGCCGTCTTCACAACTGTTGCACAGCCCATAATCGATAGACGATGAACTCGACGAGAGTGAACTATAAGAAAGGGGGACCCACCTTCCGTCTTGAAAAGCAAGCAGACCCCCACCACCGCCGCCACGCTCACACGCACTCACACACATCTTATTCGGCGGACAATCTGCTATTTATGGGATTACATAGACACTTCACTTATAATTCAAAAAGTCTCTTGATATATGGAATTCTTCGAAGAAGACAATCCGAGGATTGCAGATTTTCATGAGTATATATATATATATATATATATATATATATATATATATATATATATATAACGCCAAAATCACCATTTTGTACAATTTCTAGATTATTCTTTAATTTAGTACAATTAGTACATTATTCTTTGATTTCATATTCAGAAAAAATGATCCTCGATAATGGCTAGTAGATTAGCTAATACAACTTGTTCATATATATATATATATATATATATATATATATATATATATATATATATCCAAAATGGTTAAGATAACCATTTTGGTTCTCACCAGTCGAAGTTCAACTAAATGCACCGAAACGAAGTTGCATCTTTGTAGTGAGTAAATTGTTTTTGTCTATTTGAAAAATAATAATTATTGCACTACTATCGGTATTGAGCCCTCTTTTGAATTAATGCTGTGAACGTTAGAATTTATATATTATTTACGTTCTCATTACATTCGATATATACATATATATATATATATATATATATATATATATATATATATATATATATATATATATATATATATATATATGAAGAAATATTTTTAAGGTATGCTATATTTATGCGATAAATATGTAAATATAAATTTAAATAGTGAACATTGAAGTCAACATTCAGAGGCGACAGGCTGTTTCATGCTCGACGCAATCGTCAGGCCGCCTTTATATATATATATATATATATATATTTATACACACACACACACACACACACATATATATATATATATATTAATAAATATGTATATACCAACGTTTGGTGTGCGACCCGTTTGTTTTCGTTGGCCACCCAACTCGTCGGGCACAAGATATAGCTTATTGTTTATTAAAATAAAAAACAAGCTATATCTTATGCCCGACGAGTTGAGTGGCCAACCAAACTTAAGTTGCACATCAAACGTAGGTATATGCATATTTATTAACATATATTTCTTAGTTCTGTCTAATCACATTGAGCACTATTATGTCTACACTCTTGGCAAAATTTGGTAATTATTTATTTGCTCAACGGTGTATACACGCCAGCACGCAACATATCAATCATCATCAGGTTATTGTTTATTATGAAATAAATATTGTAGTATTTATTATTGTCAAAAAGTTGTTGTGCTTTAGCGGTCACGCACTGACGCAGTGTTCCTCACTCCATTTGTAACACAACTTTCAGATAACACAACAACTTCTCTTTGACAATAATGAATACTACAATATTTATTTTTTAATAAACAATACCTTGATGATGACATTGTGCTATGTCGAAAGTACTCGGAAATAAAAGAAATATGTATCAATACGGCGATTTTCTCTCTTCCTTCAATAATGACACAAAAAAGCTCATCTGTGAGTATGAAAGGTTCTTATCGAAAATAAGTAGACAGAACATGTCTAAACTATTCAACGAAACATGTATTAATCAATAATCAATACATGCTGCCGAAATATATATATATATATATATATATATATATATATAAAATTTTTCTTGCATTCGTACAAGTGATTAAAAATCTGTCTTTAAATACCATCGCTTTCGACAAGACATGATCAAGGATGTTTTTTGTTTAACTGAATATGTAGATTTTTTTATATGTATATATATAAGGATGAGGATGTTTGTAATTTCCGAACATGGTCATCACATTGTGACCTTGTTCATAATTGATATTGTTGAGAGTTCTCTTCTTTTTTTTATTAAAACGCTCTCCATTCTTTTTAAGTCTATAATGTTCGTATTTGTCAGAGGTTGGCAGATCTCTTGAGTATTTAAAAGGCTCCTAATGTAGCTGTGGCTCGAGAGACTTACTTTACATCACACACACACACACACACACACACACACACACACATATATATTGTTGTGGTGTCCTCCCTCTAAAAAGTCTATGTTGGACTCTTCCGCCTACTATAAGGTTAGTAGGAGAGAATGTCTTGGGGGAACAGTCGAATGGATTGAACATTGGGTCAACCGACACACACTCACTAGTCGTGTAATACTCTTCTGTTGTACTTACTGTTTAATATATGATATATCTGTAACACGTATTTTGATATTTCTTTAACCATTTACTTGGTCACAACATATATATATATATATATATATATATATATATATATATATATATATATATATATATATATATATATATATATATATATATATATATATATATATATGTATATATATATATATATATATATTTATACGTTTTATTAAATAATATAGACAAGTGTTGTCTATTTATTTTATGTAATTTTTTTCGTAACCTCTGATAAGTTTAATAACATTATCGTTGAACGAAGAGAAATTCACAATATTGATCCATATTTTTTTTAATATAATCTAAGCTTTCGGCTTACTTAAGCCATTATCAAAGATGTCAATTACAACATATTAAACAATATACGGACAAGACAGTGATGATAGTCTGTCATTGTTTACATAGATGATTTCTAAGCAACGATAAACACGTGCATATAAGACGCTAGAAGCGAAAATCGCACCGCAGCTCATGACGTCTCACATGACCACACGAGGGTGAATTGGAGAATGAAGTATGGAAAGCCGTTGGTATAAACCAATGGCTTCTTTTACCAATTATAGATATTTAAGAATATTTGCAGAGATGCCATAATTGATTTTGTTTAGGTTAATATATATAATAATATTATATGTATGTATATATATATATATATATATATATATATATATATATATATATATATATATATGAGTCGAAAGAAAAAAAAAAGGTAAAGGGACAGCGGAACAGTATAAGGATACATAAAATTACGCACAGGCCCGTGCGCGCAAACACACACACACACACACACACACACACACACACACGCACACACACACATATATATATATATATATATATATGAAATATAGTTTTAAGGTGTGCTATATTTATGGGCTAAAGTGCTCAATATCAGAGATAGAGCGTATGTAAATATAAAAGTGAACATTGAAGTCAACACTCATGTTTCATGCTAGACATAATCGTTAGGCCGACAATTGCGCCTAGCATGAAACAGCATATCGCCTCTTAAAACTCTATTTCTTCATATATATATATATATATTTATATGTGTGTGTGTGTGAATATGAATTAATAAATAAATATAGATACAAGCAACCATACATGCGTACGGTCACGCGCATATATAAATTTGCAAATAAATATTTTATTTAATTTTTGATTTTAACAAAACAGTGCTCAATGTACCAATACAGAGCTATAAAGTATATATTATTATATGCCTTAAATCGAAAGAACGGCTCGGAGTTTCATGTTTTAATTTTACTTCAGGGTAAAAATAAAAACCACTTAAAAATGTAAAAAATGAAGAGATCATTGTCTTTCCTTCTCGAACATTTATGTATATTTTAACATTATAGCAAGGATGATAGTCACACAGGATTTTGTTAAGTTTCTTGGATACTATTTCTACGTTATTAGTTATTATTAGCTTGTTTATTTATGTCAAAAGAAATTTAATAAGATTTTTATTTAATTTCCTATATGTCTCTTTATTATGGGGAACGGAATCAATTTGTTTTGTTATTGTCAATCGAATTTAAAATTTTAAAAATATTGGACATATGACTCTTAAAAGAATGCGTCCGAAGAGAAAATCATTTTCGTACGTTAAATCATGTTTTTTTTATGACACCTATATTTTAGATCTTGTAATTTTTTTTCTATTTTCAATTGTATTATATATTTTATTTATAATATATTATATATTAAAACTAATGACGCGGAAATAAGATGTATGGAACTTGTATTGATGGTCGACTCGGAAAGGAAATGATAGGACCTAAAAGACAGGGTGCTAGAAGAAAGCAAGAAAAAAAGGACTAACCATCAGCTGCAAGAAGACGGAATGCATGGTCATCAGCAAGAGAAAAAGATACGAGATACAATTTGGAGATATAATGATCAAACAGGCGAAGATTTTCAAAAATTGTGACACTGAAATCCGAAGTACGCATGGGATGAGCGAAAGAAGCATTGTAAAAGCTAAGGGCTCCATGCTTTCCGATTTTGTGCAATATCAAAGCTACCTTTAGTAAATTACCATGCGTATGCATGCACGCGCGCATGCGTGTTTGTTACACCATCCAAATAATTATGTTTGCTATACCATCCAAATACACATGTTATCTATACCATCCAAATATTCATGTTTTCCATCCAAATAATTATGTCTACTACACCATCCAAATGCTAATGTTTACTATGCCATCTAAATACTTATGTTCCTATACCATCCAAATACTCATGTTTGCTAAACCATACAAATACACGTCAGCTATACCATCCAAATACTCATGTTCCTATAACATCCAAATACTCATGTTTGCTATACCATCCAGATACTTATGTTCCTATACCATCCAAATACTCATGTTTGCTAAATCATACAAATACACATGTCAGCTATACCATCCAAATACTCATGTTCCTATAACATCCAAATACACATGTCAGCTATACCATCCAAATACTCATGTTCCTATAACATCCAAATACTCATGTTTGCTATACCATCCAGATACTCATGTTTCCTATACCATCCAAATACTCATGTTTACTAAACCATACAAATACACATGTCAGCTATACCATCCAAATACTCATGTTTGTTATATCATCGAAATACTCATTCACGGCTGCTATTGTTGAATATATTAATACACAGCGACAAAGTTGAGCTTCTCTGCAACAAGAAGAAGAAAAACGATTTATTTAAAAACACCGATTGATACTTCTGTTGTCTTTGGTCTTGATTTTATTTGGAATACTAATCCAATGGTGACAACAAAAGAAAAAACGACTGAACGCTTATAAAGAAAGTCGCTATTTCGAATGAATGAAAAAAAAAATTGTATTTACGAAGAGCGATTGCCATGAAAGACGCCAAGTGTAAAATGCTTCAATAGAAAAAAAAATCAGCTCCGAATTAGTTTCTCTGCCTAATCTTCTATTGTGACATCTTTGAACCTCGAATTCCAATGATTGAATGTATAGAGGGTGGGAAACAAGGAAAATGAAGGAAGAAAGAAAAGGGGTAGAGAAATAAGGAAAAAGTGAGAAAAAACGATACAGAGAGAAGAAAAGGAGAGTGTGGATAGAAGAGAAGGAAAGAAGATATGAGAAAAGAGAGTAAGAAATGCAGGAATGGAAAAAAGAGAGAAAGTGTGGGAAAAGGAAGCAAGATACATAAGAGTAAAATTTTAAAATATAGATAGATAGATAGATAGATAGATAGATAGATAGATAGATAAGAAAAAAGATGGTGGAAAGAAGAAAGTTATATACGTAAACAGGAAAAAGAGAAATAAAAAGGAAAAGTGAGAATAAGAGAGGAGGAGGAAGTCAAATACATGGATAAATTAAAAAAAAAGAAAGAGAAAACGAGGGAAAAAGCGAGCAACGAAAGAGGGTAGCCATGAAGTTAGAGGGAGGGGGAGAAAAGCAAAAGAGAGAAAGTGAAGGAAAGAGAATCAATGTAGAGCTAAGAGAGAGGGAGAGAGAGAGCGAGAGGGAGGGAGAGAAATAAAATAGAAGGTAGAGAATGAGACAAAGATAAAGAAAGGTTAAAGGAGAAAATGAAAGAAGCAGCAAGAGAGAGGACTATACAGAAATCTGAGAGAAAGGGACGGAAATAAAAAGAAAATAAGAGATATCGATTTATCGACAGAGACACTGACAGGGAGATAGATAGATAAATAGAAAGATACAGAGAGTGGGAGAGGGAGGGAGAGAGAGTGAGGGAAAGAGACGAACGGAATAACAATAGCCGACCAAAAATAAAAGTCGTCTGCTTCACTCAAAATAAAAAAGATGTCCTAAAATAGACCCCAAAAGACTGTGCTGTCGATGCAACGTCACCGCAAGCATGCTGAACGATAGATTAAGCTGCAGTGATAGTCCAAATAATTATAATAATGGAGGCGTTTTCATTTTAGTCAACAGCGAATAAGTGCGTTCAGGTAAATAGTCTTTCGGAGGCACGTGACACATACGATTTTAACGCATGCGCACACATTCTCGCAAATCAACTTTTCACATACATAGTATATGAATGCCTCTGAACACAATATAACCATTTCAGCTACTGCGTATTAGTATATAGCTTAGTCATAAAGCGTAGGATCAGAGTGTGAGGTTTAAGTTTTTATTCGATAATTGGTATTCGAGTTTCCGTGTTCTTCAAAACTTAAGTTTCAGATTGTAATGATTATAATAAAGTTAATCTACAACGTCTTCTACATCGGTTGATAAACCTGAAATAAGCTTGTTCCTTATGGGATTAACTAAGTCTAAAATTTGGGGAATTTGTACAGCGACTGTCGTGTAGATTTTTTACTGTCATTGATTATAGGATTGCTGTCCGAAGGCGTATTGGTATAGCCAAGGAAGCATTCCAAAAGCTAAGCAGATAACATCATATCGCGACAATAGTCGGACTAGCGAATGGTCAAGACAAAGAAAGCTTTAAAAAACAACAAATACTGGAAGGAAAATGATGATACATACATACATATATATATATATATATATATATATATATATAAGAATTATTTTGAATTTGTAGGTCTCATGCATTGGATTGTGATTACGATTCCAATGTAATAAATTATAACCATGGAATATTAGTGTTTGAACCTTATATATATGTATGTATTTCTTCAAATATAGATAAAATATTGATCAGAATCCGACAGGATGACAGCCTAAAATGATCAATGTCCTTATCTTATTATATATATATTGTTGAAACTTGACTAATGCATGGAATAATAATGCAACACAAAATGTACTTAGAACAAAATGTATTGAAACAAGAAAGTGTACACAATATTTACATATAGTCTTTTGTATATTCCTGGTAAGACCGTTCCTGGAGAATGTGTTGACTGAGTCGCAGTTGGGCAGAGTCTCTGGTTGAATCTCTTGATTCCTCCCTCTCTTCCCGGTACCAACCATATTTATATGGTCGGTACTCCACTATGCAAATAAGGTGGATCCTACCACAACACACACACACACACACACACACACACACACACACACACACACACATATATATATATATATATATATATATATTGTGTGTGTAACGTATGTAAGTGTGAAGTCACGTACTTCTGCATTCGGTGTCTGGACTGACTCCTGATCAACCATCTGATACACCTGACCTTCCTGGTGGTTTGTATGAATTGCGCATAATGTTAATTCAGGCATCGATATTTTAGCCATTTCTTTTTTCTGTTTTCGCATTTAACTTATAAGGTAATTTTCTGTTAAAATCAACGTTCGTTTTCGTAGACGGATCTTCGCTTTTAAAAGAAACGCCGCAAAATCTTGTTTTGGTGTCTGGAGTGACAGCATGAAAAAAGGTTGACGTGTCAACAAAATCAATAAGGAACTCTTTCTGGAAATTTGTTACTTCGCCAACAATTCCTTCGTAGGCCAGTGTTTGAAGATGTACGGCCTACGGGTTGTGTAAAAGCTTTAGTTGACGAGAACACATCTGTTGACGAAATAAAGCACTTTCTTCCCATTTTCAACGATGACCTGATGTCATAGGTTCCCAAGTAGGCATCTATGCAGACGACACTACTATTCACTCCTGCCTCAAAAACAAATCTAGTGTCGCCGACAAAACTAACCTGACTGTTTGTCACAAAAAGGACCTCCAATTGGTTGTTGACTGGGGAAAGAATTGGCTGGTTAACTTTAATTTTTTTCTAATTTCCAATGATTTATTTTTCATATATTAAGCCACAAGCGTTCGACTAGAAGAAGCTGCGGCCTAAGAACGAACTTGATGTCTGGTCTGAGCTGCAATGCTACAAATTCCTGCACTGAAAGCAGTTGGTACCATCAGAATCTATCTATATAAAACTGAGGATGTCTGTGTGTCTGTCTGTGTGATACCTTTCCACTCGAGATCCACCCAACCGATTTTGACCAAACTTGGCTCATACATTGTACAATGTTACAGGTAGGTTCTTATCGATAATTTAAAAAAAAAATCAATAATCGATAAAGCCGTTCAAAAACTTATAAATTCAACATTTTTCCTCCGATTTCGCTCAAACTGGGTATGTAGGTGACTTACATCATGACTTGCTAAACGATACCTCATTTTTTATTTCTACGCCATTGCGTTAAGCGAAAACCGTGAAAAACGAAAAATCAATTTCAACACAAATTTTAACCGAAAAACTCCTTCTATTTTCAAGCAATCTAATACAACCTTCACTCAATTGCAGCCAGCAATAAGTTGATTGTTTAACAGTCATTTAATATGATAACTGAGTCCACTCATATAGTGAAAACCAGCGTAAATAGCGAAAAATGGTGATTTTTACTGGTTTCTTTCTTATTTTTCGTTGATGTTTCAACCTATTTTCATCAAATTTAACAATTGCTTTATAAATGTATCTTCTTTTACATCCATGGCAACACACTGACAAATTGAATCTAAAAAAAACTTCGAAATGATTGTGGTCTGAAGTGGGTCTTCATGTTTCTTGTGGAGAACAATGCAAGTGCTACAAGGTTTCCTAGTCTGACACCATTTCGGACCTTGATGAGTTCTGAAAGTAAGCCACCAACTTCACGATGTCATCATAAAACCATTGGATGGTATCTACAAAATGGTGAGGACAGCTGAAGCGTCTCAAGATCTTCCACAGGAGTTATATGTTGAAGTACCGAAGGTCTCAGTGAGATTTACCAAGACCTGAAACAAGATTTGTTGTTGTTTATACTACTTCTCTTGGATTTGTTGCGCTGTGAAAATCACATTGTCCCCTATTAAGCTGGAAGGCACAGTGTGACTCTGGCACTATCGTATCGACAATATGAACCGCTCTGTTCGCTGATAACCCCCCACCACCACCACCATCACCAAATGAGACGACCTGGGTAAGACGACAAGCTACATCCGCGTCCTGGGTAAGACGATAAACAACGTCCAACACAAGACCTCTGATCAGGAGGTTTTGAGTAGCGTGGACCCACCTCTTAATTGCTGGTGTTCCCAGGTCCAACCTGATCCAGGGTGGTAGCACCTGTTAGGGTCCCAGCTATGGACAAGTAGTTAACCCCGAAACTGAGACTACATCCGCGTCCTGGGTAAGACGATAAACTACGTCCAACAGCAAGATCTCTGATCAGGAGGTTTTGAGGAGCGTGGACCCACTTCTTAATTGCTGGTGTTCCCAGGTCCATACTGACCCGGGGTGGTAGCACCTGTTAGGGTCCCCAAAAATAATTAAAACCAAACTGGAATCAAAACACTATGAAAGTATAAAAATGGGTTTTAATACCAGCAATACTTTTTTTGTAAAAGAATTATTACCAACAATGAATTTTTGGATAAAAAATTATTACCAGCAATGAATTTTTGAAGAAAAAATTATTAACAGCAATACATTATTACCAGCAAGCCATTTTTGAAAAAAATATTACCAGCAATATATTTCTGAATAAAAAAAAAATATTAACAAAAATAGTTTTTGAAAAAAATATTACCAACAATAAAAATTTTGTCGGCATTAAATAACCCATTGAGATTGATACACCGTAAAACAAAACAAACCAAACCACAATATGAACATTCAGTTGAGGCAGCAAAATTCTCATGACTTTTTAATTTCCCAAAGAACTTTATTGTGCTCCCACATATCAACTAAATAAAAAAAAAAAACAAATAATTTACAAAGAATACTTTGTCATCACTTTATCCACACACGTGCACGCCCGCGGGCAACACACACACACACACACACACATATATATATATATGTTGATTTTAGAAAATAAAATTTATTAAAACGTCATGGCTAGCTTCGATATTTGAGAACATACAAAATTCTTTATATATTTTTCTTGTATTGTTCCTGGAATGCCATTGTTTGGTGATGTATTTCTTGAGGGTCAGTAACGATGCGTTCTTCTTGCACTTCTGTCTCCCCTTTGCTAGCTGTTGGTGTCTCATCTGGTCTACTGATGTTTAACACTTCAGTGTTCGTGTTGAGGAACTCCTCTTCGGATGTTCTCGAATTCCAAGTCTGATAGACTACGGTTTCTAATCATGCCACGCCTGAAATTGGAGAGTTTGTAGACATTTATATTCAGTCTGTCTGTGGTGTATTTTCTCGCCAGATGTTTTTGGCAGTTTTGGACGTTGATTTTACTAAAGCAATCTAGAAGAATTGGACGACGTCTTTATACAATTCCATCGATCATTTCTGTCTTATGCTTTCGATCCTGTTACCCAGTCATCATTTAATGGAAATAGAAGGTCAATGTGAAACCTCTTTTCGGTATAGTGTTCCTCTTGTACTAAAGGCGATAGAATTTGTCTCAGTGTAATAATAATAATAATTATAATATATTTTCTGTTTAATGTAAAACGTCTTTTCGGTATAGTGTTCCTCTTGTACTCAAGGCGATAGAATTTGTTTCTTCATAATAATAATAAAATAATAATAATAATAATAATAATAATAATAATAATAATAATAAATGTGGCATATGGGAACATCAACAATCCCTGTTGTAGTTGGAGCCCTAGGACTGGTTGGAAAAGATTGCAGTCGACTAATTGAAGGGATTCCTGGAAATCCATGCCTCAAAGAAATACAAAACATTGTTCTGACAAGTACAGCCCACGCTTTACGAAGGGCTTTATCAATGTAATTTTTTTTTTTTTGTCAGTGGAAAGTGTCATGATGCCATTTCTAACCTTAGGTGTCTGGGCGGGACCCGGAAAGAAATGTGTAAACGCCAGAAATCAAAGAAAATAATAATAATAATTATAATAATATATTTTCTGTTTAATGTGAAACGTCTTTTCGGTATAGGGTTCCTCTTGCACAGTTGGTTTCAGTGTAATAATAATCATAATAATAATTCTAATATATATGACGGTTTCATATAGGATACAGGTTCAATTCCTGTCGGAGGACACACATTTTCTATGAAATTTCTCGAACATTCAGGCCGGTAAATGTAGTTAATACTATTTATTATAAACAGGGCATTTACTTAAATATTTGTATCTATAAAAATAACGTATAAACAGAAAATATATTAAAATAATTGTCGGACTTAGCCCATTTCATAATATATATATATATATATATATATATATATATATATCGGACTTAGTCGATTTCATAAAAAGATCAAAGAAAAGGATTGACGTAATTCTTCCAATATTTTTCAACACTTAAGAGAAGAGCGCCATTTAAGAAAAGAAAAGAGAACAAAAGACTGTTTGACAATGTTCAACAATATTTTGACAGTATTTCTGTCTTTTCAGGTTATATTAAAATGGTTTTATGAAATGGACAAAGTCCGACAATTATTTGAAGACAAATTTTATGTTTCGACGTTCTTTTTATAGATACAAATATTTAAGTAAATGCTCTGTTTATAATAAACAGTATGAATGACATTTATCGGCCTGAATGTCTGAGAAATTCTCATAGAAAATATACATCTTCCGACAGGAATCGAACCTGTATCCTATGCTGAAGCGTGCTTTACCGATTGAACCACAGAGAAGCGTTTTGGTTAGTAAGGTCGATTTTACTGTTTTTAAACTACTGTGACATCCTCTGGTGGTCGCAGCGCCAATATGTGACGTCCTCTGGTCGCGACGTCAATATGTGACACTGCGCCGTCGGCCCGTGGTCAATTCCCAGTTCCGGCGTGAAGCTGTAAGGTTTCTTCCACCAGCGTTTTGGGGTTGACTCCTTGTCGCTGCCACCAGCCTGTGTCCCGGTCGATCTGGTCGTTCCCGGTTCGATACCAGCTTCGTCGTTTCCAGCTCACTTCCAACGTCTGGTTATCGAAGTAACTACTTTGATCTCAAGTCTATCCTACCCACGTTGTGACTTTGTTCTTAGGTAGACGAAATCAATCAGGCGTCGGGCCGTAGTGCAAACTGAATCCGAGGTGAAGGTGATATCGCACAAGCGTAAGAAAAAGAAGCAATAAAACAAAACTCAAGAAGTTCAAATATGTTGAGAAATAACAAATTATCTTTATCCGTCCGTTATATACAGGAGTGTGTTTTTCTCCCAGCCCGTTTTCTATGGATTCATGACACTTTTGCGTTTCTTAAGCGAGTTTTGGTATCTTAAGTCGTTCGTCAATAAACCTTGCTTTTGGTAGGAAGGCGAAGTAGAAGGATGTGGAATCCCTCGGTCAGCTTTTGCGAGGCAACACTCTCGTTCCCGCTACTCGAACTGTCTCTGACTCCGTCCGGAACTGAACTGCGACTCAACTGCCTGGAGCGTTCGTTTATATGGGTACCGACCAAAACCCGGTGTGGGGCCTAACGTGGCTTGGGTTCCTTGATAATTCTCGATTCCCAACAAGAGTTCTCTTTGTTCTTAGGCCAGGAATATTAATTACTTCCCATTTTTGGAAGATTAATCACTTTCAATTTTGGGGGGGTTCTCCCTCGTTTGTGAGGTGGGGGGTCGAAGTAGAGTTATCCTCCTAGACTCTTCCTTTCTCACATTAGTATCTCATACCAATCCCTTCAGTGGGTGTTAACAACTTCTCCGCCTTTATCATACATTCACCTCCGCCTATCACCCACCAATGATCTCTCGGCAGTGTGGGTGTGGCTAGACTGGCCCTCTTAAAATTATTATCCAGAATTTTGTTTACAAAATCCTTCTTTTTCTTTTTCCCATCGGCCAAAACATTTTTTCACAAACCCCAGATTGCCAAATAATTCTTATCACATCTTTCTTTTGGGGACACCCAAAATTCACTTAGCCAGGTCTCTCTACCGACTCATCAATCACTGTCAAAATCCGACATCTGGCTTCTCCGCTAAGTCAACTTTTACCTGGAGGCCCGTGTTTACCTGCGAATCAAATTCTTTATTTTTCTCATGCCTTAAAATGCACTTATCACCAGATTTCCATTTTCGATGACGCTGTGTATGACGTCAACAGTTTCAAAAAGTAATAATAAAACCTTTCTCCACGATTTTCTTCCTCATTCCAAAATTCCTACACATACCAGATGGTTTCCCTTCGCTGGACCCAAGGATAAAAATTAAATGATATCTCTGAAAGATAACAAACATTGATTTTCTCATAAAAAAACTTCGGCTTAAGACAACCGCGATGGTTGTCTTAAGCCGAAGTTTTTTTATGACTGCCATGTGTCGGCCGGCTTTGTTTTTCTTTCTGAATTCTGTTTCCCTTGGCAAGACATTCCCTCACCATGGTATTAATCAAATTTGACAGAATCTCATATCTCGCTTTTTCTTACGGATTTTCTGTCTCGTGCGAAAAGTATCTTTTTTTTTTTCGTAAATAAAATCTTTTTAACGTCGCTCAGTCTATCTTTCGATATAGCTCTTTCTCGCCTTAAGTCTTTCTTGTTTTTAATTTCTATGGTTAATTAGCCAATTACCATAGCTAAATAGTGTCACACAACAATTCTCCATGATTTTCTCTCGTACATTCATATCTGCTCGATGCGTATCCAAATGTAAACAAATGACGTCACACATTATGAAATGGACAAAGTCCGACTATTATTTTAAGGCATTTTTTATGTTAATAATAATATCTATAAAAAGAACGTATAAACATAAAAAATGTCTTAAAATAAGACAAACCAGAGAAACTAAAAAAGAAAAAAAAAGGTGTAAATATTGTGGTCAATAAAGAGAATGGAATCAGTCATCTTTGATATTGGTAATGTGGGTAGCATAAATACTGAAATTCCGAAATAGCTGGAGACGATTGGAATCAATATCAAAATAGGCCACTTAAAGATGACAGCATTCTTTGCGAATGATTGAAAGCTCTGAAATGGTCTCGAATAATGAAGATGTCTCCGTCACCTCAGTCCACAAAAGACAAGTGCGAGAACAAACTGCCAGCATAGAATTTATGGTTACATTTAACCTTAGATGAAAGTTCATCAGAACAATCATCATTGGGTTGGTGCATAATTGTCAGGCGTTTTTGTAGGAAAGTTATTTGTTAATAGAAATTGCTGTTTTGTTTACTTTTTTAATAAAAATATTATTTTATTTTCATGTTATAAAAATCTGCATCGATAATCATGCGCTTCGGAATAATCATTTAAAAATGTTATCGTTGAATTGTTATGTTTCTTTATTCATAATAAATATTGTTTAAAAAACGCCGGATAATTATGCACCAACCCACTATTTATAGAAAATTGCACAATGAAGCTACATTACTGCGATGGGAAAGGGACTGAAACCGAGATGCCATGT
Organism: Acanthosepion pharaonis; assembly: GCA_903632075.3. Classification (NCBI taxonomy): domain Eukaryota; kingdom Metazoa; phylum Mollusca; class Cephalopoda; order Sepiida; family Sepiidae; genus Acanthosepion; species Acanthosepion pharaonis. Next base: position 3,745,865 of record CAHIKZ030001224.1, read on the forward strand.
CATGACCGATAACATTGCAGATTCTTTTTTAGATTTTATTATATCTAAATATAGGTAACTTCACTGAATTTTCGATACCTAAGGTTCAAAATTATTATTATTTTTTTTTAAATGAAAAAGCATGCTTGAAGATTTTATTTTAGCTTTAATTGAAAGCTAAATGATTAACTTTAATATTTCCAGTAATTAAAATATTCTGGTATATTTCAAATAGAAATCATATAGATCGGAATCTCAACTTTTTGGCCAATTTCAGAAAATGTTCTTAAAAGCGACCGTTTTCTTAATTTTAAGAAATTTGTAAACAAAGCAAAATTATCGATTTTAAAAATCTCCCAAAAATAAAATATATATAAAAAAAAATAAAAAAATAATAAAAAATACTTTGGTTCTCTTAATAATAACATAAACATTTTGATGACAAATTGAGAGTGGGGTCTTTTTTCATCATGCTATGCGGTTTTTTCCGCGAAAATATGGAGGCACTTATCTAAATACATAGCAGGGGCGCCGGACCATATGTGACAGCAATATTCTAAGCATGGAAGAATAGTAGACTTATAAATATGTAAGACAGATTCGGAAGAGAAAAATGATCTCACACAACACAGTAAACTAACTTTTGTAGCAGCAGACTTAGCAATTGATTTTGGTTTGGTTCGTTTGGTCTTACGGCATATCAACCACAATGGTTATTTAATGCCATCAGAATTTCATTTTTTTTTTCAAAAATGTATAGCTGGTAATATATTTTTTTTAAATGTATAGTTAGGTTTGTTTTGTTTTATGGCATATTAAACTCAATGGGTTATTTAATGCTGACAAGATTTTTATTTCTGGTAATATTTTCTTTTTTTCAAATATTTATTGCTGATACTGATTTTTTTAAAAGTATTTCTGGTATTAAAATCTATTTTTACACTTTCATAGTGTTTTGAGGTTGTGGGGTCAACTATTTTCCCATAGCTGGGACATAGCTGGTATCACCCCGGGTCAGGGTCGACCTAGGAACACCAGCAATGAAGAGGTGGTTCCACGTTCCTCAAAACCTTCTAATTAGAGGACTTGCTGTTGGACGTAGTTTATCGTCTTACCCAGGACGCGGATGCAGTTTATCGTCATACCCAGGACTTTCAACTTGTCATGTCAGTGGAAAACATTAGCCTGAGAAGGTGCAATGAGTTATCCTCCTGGAGGTTAGCATCAGTCATGTTGATGGAAGGCAAAAAAAAAAAATCTCTCGAGCGATTAATAAAGAGCATTTTCGTATTGAAGGCGTTAAAATTTGCAAGCGATTCCTTGCCCCAATTAACAAAAGATTGTAGGTTAATTTTTAGATCAGCCGCTAATTTGACCTTATCAAGCCGATCAGACTTACTGTTTAAACAGGTAGAAATAGTCATGTTATCCGCATAGATGATGAGTTGAGAACAGATGACATCAGGAATGTCGTTGATGAAAATTAAGAACAATTTAGGTCCAAAGATAGAGCCCTAGAGGACACCTGCATTTATGTAAAGGGATCTAGAAGAGTGGCCGTTCAAACAACTTCAATTTCGCGATTTGCTAAGAAAAACTGAATGAGTTAATAAATTCGCCCAGAAATACCGTAAGCATTCATCTTGTTAAGAAGACCAAAATTCTAAACCTGTTACATTCTTTTGTGAGATCCAGAGCAATGGCAGTTAGCCTTATTCTTATCTGAAGATTGACAGCCTCTTTCCGCAATAATCGTTATTACATCAGCAATTGACCTAGAAACGGGAAAGCCATATTGCTTACCTGAAAGAAGACCCTGCAAGGTAACATGATTAATCAGTTCAGAGTTAATTAGAACCTTTAGTACATTACCAAAATGAGGTAGAATGCCAATAATAGGGTGATAGAAGGATCAGATGGTTCGCCTGAGTTCTTAAAGACTGGAACTGCAGAAGAGGATTTCCAACAAGCAGGAAAACAAGAAGCAGCAAGGCATTTATTGTAGAGTTTAGAGAGAACAGGGTTATAAAGTGTAATGAAATTATACCCTATGTCAGAGTTTGAAAGGCTATAAAAAATTTAGAAGCTTTTAAAAGAAAACCTTTAGTGAATTCTGGGACATTCAGTATTTACGTAAATGCTCAGATTTAATTCTTTTCGTTTTGTGAGTAAAGATTAAAGGAAAGAAAAAATGTCTTTTTACCTGCAGGAAAAAAAAAAAGAATAACGTTTTCTTTTTATGCAAAGGATTTTTATTTTTTTTGTTTTGCTTCCTCTCTGGAGAAATATCCCCAGAAACAGACGAGGGAAAAATTATGTATGGATCATGACTTCAGGAAGGTGTGGGTGCCTTAAATGAGAAAAAAGAAGCAAAAAGGTAAGAATATAAAAGTAAAAAGAGACAAATAATAAAAAAAAGAAACCTGTAAAATAAGCCAATAGCTTCTATATTGAAGAACAAATATTGATCATTGATTAGCCAGTGTATGTTTAGAAAGCAACATGGCGTATTTGTAAGATCTGCTCTTCAAATTGTTACCGCTTGGAAGAGTTTGTTGTCATAGTGATTACTGATGATGTCACAATTACGTCATCATAGAGGCAACTATCGTTGAACATAATTCAATCAAAATGTCCGCAACGAATCTGAAATAAACTGATATCGATAGAATTTTTGGTAGTTATTTGAAAAAGAAAAAATATCATCAAGTCTTACATTCATTCATTTATATATTTACTTTTCATTGTAAAAGATTAAATTGAAAACAAAATGAAGACTCATAGAAATTCACTTTTTAGACAAATATAGATTTGTATAATTATTATAATTAACCAAATCCCCGCCTTATGTACATTTCTCTTAATAATAATTTTAAAATAATTCAATAGACGATGTTATTTTATTTATGGTAATTCCCTTAATTGGTTTCTGTCATTTGATATTGTCCATTTGAAAAATGGCACATTTTATCATGATCGCCATGGATTTTGGCTGGATCAAAGTGCAGTATCTGCTTCAGGTGGATAAACCATTTCATCTCTCAGTTGTGTTGCTGTCTTATTAAGAGGTGCCCAGTATTGGGGAAACAGCTGTCTTCAGAAGTACCTCCCTCGTTATAATAAAGAGGGGGATTGGTGAAGGAGAAACCCCCCCCCTCCCGCCTCTACCGAAAGTGAAGAAGATTTCGTCAAAGAACTCCCTTTTAACGAATGTGAAGGTGACTCGCGAAAGAGCTCCCCCCTTCTATCGAAAGTGGAGGAGATTCCGTGAAAGAGCTCCTCCGCCTCTACCGAAAGCGAGTAAAGGAGATTCCGTGAAAGAGCTCCCCCGCCTCTACCGAAAGCGAGTGAAGGAGATTCCGTGAAAGAGCTCCCCCGCCTCTACCGAAAGCGAGTGAAAGAGGTTCCGTGAAAGAGCTCCTCCGCCTCTACCGAAAGCGAGTAAAGGAGATTCCGTGAAAGAGCTCCCCCGCCTCCACCGAAAGCAAAGGAGATTTTGAAATTTATTATATTTAAAATGCATTCTGTAACCTTTTCAAAAAAGTTGAGGTAAATTTTACAGAACAATTTTCTCTGCATTCAACTTTATCTTCATTAATTCTATTCGAAAGTAGATTAATTTTGTGCATAATCTTTTTCATTTCTGCTCTCAAATTAGTGACAAGTAGGAATTACAATAGTAATTCTATTTAATATTCACTAGCCAAATCCTCACCTTAGGAACATTTTTATTAATAATAATTTAAAAATAATTCAGCAGACGACATTATTTTATTTATGGTAATTGAATCTTGTGGCGATTTCCATCGTTCAATACTATGCGTCTGAAAAATGATGTTTTTATCACGATGGTCATCACTGGCTAGGATCAAAGTGTAGAATCTGCCGTCAGGTGGATTAACTTATTCATTTCTTCTCTCAGATGTGTCTCTGTCTTCGGAAAGAGCACAACTCAGTTGTGCCACTGTCCTTGGACCGAGCAACAAATTCAACAAATTGAAACTGCCCTACATGACAGAGCTGCACGGGCAACGGCGGAAGGAGACTATTTTGCTACGGAACCCGTCCAGAGAAGAGTAATGCGCGATATCAGGATCAGGTGGTCAGAGCCAGATGGCAAAAGATGTCGCACGGAGCCGTGAATATCGGCTCGGAACAGCGCAGAGAAGTGATTTAACGAAGAGCAGACCGTTTCTTCCAGGAAATCACCACTCTTGATGGACGGCTACTAAAATCGTCGGCTAGTATCTGCGGCGGTTTTAGAGAGAACTTTGAAGGCATCTTTGCCAGGGATCCTGATCTGCAGGAGACATCTTTCCAGGAGTATTTGGCCGATTTCCCCAGATCAGAACCGCACAAGTCATCTAGATGTGAAGGACTGATGACGAAAGGGGAGATCGTCGCTGTTCTGAGTGAAGATGGTACCAACAAAGAGCCTAATCTATTACCCTAATCTATTGCTCCTAATCCATTACCCCTAATCAATTATTCCTAATCTATGGCCTCGTGCTGGAACACCACCTCCTGAAAGTGAAAGGGAGATCCGCACACTCCTCAATTCAGAGAATTGACCTGTCATATGGGGTAATAGCCAGGATGACTGCATCCGCTGACGACGTCACCGTCTGCCTGTCCAGCCGTCAAGTAAGCGCGGAAATTCAGCGAGTGACCGGAACCAGTATCAACAGATATAATTCCCTTAGTCTGAGGCGTGGAAAAGAGAAGGTTTTGCTAGGAACGTTTGGCTGGATACATGGACCTGTCCGCAACATGGGTGCGTGGTTGGGCCTCGATCGCCACCTCGAGAAAAATTGGGCAGAGGTGCAATTCAAAGAGGGCAAGTCGGTGAATGCATGAATCAAAGGTTCAATAACTCAAAGGGTCCGTGAATCAAAAGGTGTGTGATTCAAAGGGTCCGTGGCTCAGAGGGTGTGAACTCAAAGGGTCCGTGACATCAAAGGGTCCATGACTCAAAGGGTGTGTGACTCAAAGGCTCCGTGGATCAAAGGGTGCATGAATCAAAAGGCCATGACTCAAAAGTTTTAGTAACTCAAAGGGTCCGTGGCTCAGAGGGTGTGAACTCAAAGGGTCCGTGACATCAAAGGGTCCATGACTCAAAGGGTGTGTGACTCAAAGGCTCCGTGGATCAAAGGGTGCATGAATCAAAAGGCCATGACTCAAAAGTTTTAGTAACTCAAAGGGTCCGTGGCTCAAAAGGTGCGAGACTCAAAGGGTCCGGGACATCAAAGGATCCATGATTCAAAGGGTGCGTTACATCAAAGGGTTCATGACTTAAAGGGTGTGTGACTCAAAGAGACCGTGTTTCAAATGGTGCATGAATCAAAATGTCCATGACTCAAAGGGTGTGTGACTTAAAGGGTCCGTGGTTCAAAGAGTGCGTGAATCAAAAGATCCATGACTAAAAAGGTGTGTGACCCTAAGGGTTCGTGACTCAAAGGGTGCGAGACTCAAAGGATCCGTGACGTTGAAGGCTCTATGAGGGCAGAAGTGTGTGTCACATAGATCTACCCTCTGATCCTGTACAGATTGTCGATTCTTTCCATCACAGCGAAAAGGATGACCATATTCCTGCCGCTCCTCTCTCGGCGAGTACCAAATTGCACTGGCTAAGTTTCCTCAAACAACAAACTCGACGAGTCAGTCTGGGAGAGAGGATGTTTAATAGTGCGCAGAGAAGGACTGGGTTTGTCACACCAGCTGAGCCGCAAGCGGGTTTAAAGCTGACATTCCTAAGTCGCATGATAGCCGGGAACCCGGTATGGGGGCCATGCGCTTTAGATGGTTTTCGAGGGCTCAGGGAAGGCTCCCTGCACTGTACCGCAGAAGCGCGTCGCAGACCCACCAGAGAAACCACTTTCCTCCACGAGTACCAAATTGCACTGGCTAAGATTCCTCAGACAACAAAGAGAAAGAGAAAGATACTTTACCATAGCCTAGCAAAAGAAGCTGCCCGTGATCCCCTTTGCCAGCCCCTTGACCTGTTGGAGGAAAACCTACGGTCCCATTGGTACTTGACCCCAGCTACTGAATTATACACCAGCTCCGAGTTCTCCCTGACCTGGTGCCTGACACGAGATGCATTGCCAGTCAACGGCATCAGTTTCAGGGTGGGGGTAGCTGAATGGCCCGATTGCGGGAGATGCAGTGAACCGTAAGAGACGGCCGAGCACGGCTTTTATCGCTGCCCACAAGTCTACCAACTCTGGGAATATGCAGCAGTCCTGGTCGTTCGCATGGAGCTTGAAAATGTATTACACCTCGATGTCTCCTATATATGTCATAATGTGACCCCTTCATGGTATGGCCTGAAACGCGTTACGTTTCTTGCACTCTTGGCCGTAACAGATGGCCGAGCACGGCTTCTATCACTGCCCACAAGTCTACCAACTCTGGGAATATGTAACGGATCTGGTCGCTCACATGGAGCTTGAAAATGTATTACACCTCGACGTCTTCTATATATTTGATAATATAGCCTCTTCATGGCAGGGCCTGAAACGCATACGTTTCTCGCACTCTCAGCTGTAGTCAGAACACCAGGCAGATCGTGGTCCTGCATGGAGATAAGCTGACTCATCATGATCTTATTGCATTCTTCAAACATCAGCTCAGGGATGAAGATGTGTCAAGCAAAGGCTGACCAAGGAGGATTTCTGTGACAGATGGATGGAAGAAACCTGTTTGGTGTGTGTGAAGGGTGACAAACTAGAGGGGCATATTTAGCATTTGTGTGACGTTTTGGGGAGAGTCTCAGTTTCTTGGTACTCTCCCTCAGGATCCGAACGGCCTGGTGACATGAAACCTGTCGTTCGATCGGTTCCCTACCCCCCCGCTATTCATACCTTGCTCATCCTCTTGAATGTTAGTATTTATAGTGTAAATGATGATTTGCAGGTCGTAGAGAATGGCAGTCGTTGGATGAAAGAGGCGGACGTAAAGAATAATGTTTTGGGACATGGAATGAATTAGAAAGTAGTTTCAATTTTAGTACTAGGCTTTGCATGTCAAACCCTTTTCCCCAGCCCCGCTTTCCTGGCCTTGTGCCTAACTGATGTAAGTATGTCAATAAATATTAAGATTTAAATGTAGTATCTGTTCTTATCAGCTTAATCTGATTTTCTCTCTCCACGTCTATCTCTACTTTCTTTCTTTCTTTCTTTCTTTTTTTCTTTCTTTCTGAAACCAAGTTTCCTTCCTTTCCCACACCTTCAAAACGGAATAGTCCATTATTTATGAGGAACTGGCAGGGCGTAACGGTTGTGCGAACTAGAGAAGGGAGGCACAAGCACAATTATAATAGGATAATTATATCGAAGAGATTCATTTTCTACAGAATATTTCACATGGTATAAAATAAAATAATAATAATAATAATAGTAATGGCAACTTTCTTTTTTTAATCATTTCACCCTAAGCAAGGCGATAAAACCACTAATACGCTAGGGCTTACTGAGGGTGAAAGAATCTTAGAAGATTTTAGTGAGGATGCATTCACTTACGTACTAATAACCTTGGGAAAGGTAGGACGGTCTCCAGGATAGAATGGGTTCTATAACCTTGGATGGCATCCGGTCTAGGAGAAGGAAAAACCGGCCTGGAGAGGATTGGGCTCCGTCGGGCTATTCTGTGGCTGCAGTACACATGTTGTCCCAACGGGTCACGGGATAAAAAAATGTACATAAGACTACTATTTTTTACGGTCCCCCCCAAAAAAAAAATCAGTGGCGGTTTATCGCCCGCTTATTAAGTACCACCGTTTTAAAAGATAGTTTTTTCGGAATTAAAATAATTGGCTTCAGGAACCTGAATTCTCCTACAAATTTAATAAATACCGCCATTTTATTTTATCTATTTCTATCCTTTCATTATTTTAGTATTATAGTAATTTCGTTATTTTTGTTTAAGAAAAATAATTCAGTTATTTCGTTTAAAAAATAGAAGTTGCATCGTAATCGGCCGATAAATTGTTACTGCTTTTCCTAACAGAAATTAAGCTAATATTTCGTGCAATAAAATATTTTAATTTGAAAGAAAAAACACAAACCAAAATCCCAAAATATTCAAAGACACATTCAAAAAGCTAAGCAGAGTATTACGAGACAGGAGGATTTCGTTGTCAACAAAGAAAAGAGTACTGAACTGCTACGTAGTGATTGTCCTCCTTTACGGCAGCGAATGTTGGACGGTCTCCCCAAAGAAAAGAAGAGACTCCTGGCAACGGAGGTATGTTTCTACAGAAGGATGCTAAGGATATCATGGACTGAGCGTGTGAGCAACGATGAGGTTTTGGAGAGGATGCAAACAAGGAGGAAGCTTATGCTTAACATCAGGAACGGGCAGCTGGAATTTCTGGGACACGTAATGGGAAAGGATGGCGTGGAAAATCTGATACACACAGGTAGCAAAATGACAACACATATTGAGAACAAGGGATAGGGGGGAGAGCCATGATCACCTACGTCCTGAACGGCCACGGCACATAAAAGAAGAAATGTTATGAAAAGTCGAATACCTCTTCATGAGATAATTTAAAAAAAAAAAAATAAACAAAACGTCATGCTTGGTTTATTGTTTAAGTCGTACGTATATTTTTTTAATTAAAATTTTTCTGTGCAAAATGTTTTAATGTTTAATGAATTATCTGTCTATATCTCTGAGATGAGGTATTATGATTACTTACATTATTTACACTATTCGCACTGTTATCCTCATCTTCATTGTCATATTCACAGCGTTTCGTCCGTTGTACGCTTCGGCCTTTATGTCTATGTTTCTTTATATATCTGGCTATATCTCTGAGATGAGGTATCATGATTACTTGCATTATTTACATTATTCGGACTGTTATCCTCATCTTCATTGCCATATTCACAACGTTTCTGCCTCTATATCCCTGAGATGAAGTATTATGGTTATTTACATTATTCAGACTATTATCCTCATCCTCACTGCTATATTCACAACGTTTCTGCCTCTATATCTCTGAGATAAGGTATTATGATTACTTGCATTATTTACATTTGCCTTCTGCCTGCTGTATGGGCTACCTCAATTGCTTAACCTCTGTTGTATAGACTCCCCCAACTGGTTGTATGTGCTCTCCCTACTTGCCTTCTATCTGATTAATGCGCTTACCAAGTTCCCTTCCATTGATTGTACGGGCTTCTCCTTATTGTCTATTGCTTTTTCTATCAGTCCCTCTATTTGCCTTGCTTCTGTTATGTGCCTTCATGCATTTGCCTCCCATCTAGTATATGGGAACCTCTCGTTGAACCTCCACGATTTCCGTGTTGGGTTTTTTTATTGAATACCAGCTCTCGACGCTGAGGAGCTCCCCAAAGATATAAATATGAGGTACTACGAGAAATAAAGAGGAGAGACGCAAAATAACAGTTGCCATTTTATTAACATGAACAATATAAGAGACACAACAAAACATTGTATAAACATAAAGAGTGTTTACGGGGGTGGGGTAGATTGTTCTAGTTCCACGTGCCATGCATCTTCCGGATGTTTCAGTTATTTCCCTTTTAACTCAACTCCCCAAGTTTTTTGCGGTTCACCACTGCTGTAGCCTGATATTGAACTGACAACTCTAGGTTTAGTCACTGGATCTAACCTCAAGGACACATTGCCCAGTGAATACAGGCGTTGGTTACCGGAAGAAACTTAACCGGAAGAAACTGCCAAATGCAATATAATTTATTTAAAGGTTTTATATTTATTAGAATATGATAGAGATGGACTCGTGTGAGATTTGAACACGCGCCGCTTTGTATATAAGTGTAACGTATACACTTAGGAATAATTGGCACAACAAAATGAGTAATATAAATTATTATTAATTAAATGTAAAAGAACGCTTTGAATTTTCCTACATTTTATCATTATTATTATCAATAATAATAATAATATTAATAATAATAATAATTGTTGATTTGCCAATGGGGGTAATGATTGAAAAAGTTTTCCCCCTTCCCCTCTTACAGTCAGAAGGATAGTGAATGTGGTATTAACTCCTTCCCCCCAACTTGAACGAGATGTGACACAAGGTCTATTTTTAGGTTGGGGGGGGGCGAGCGCGTACGCTCGGGACAGGGACAAAAATTGCCCTCAGCCCCCGCAACCGTCAGTTGCGCTGGCTTCGATGCGAGCACCGATTCCTCCCTCTGGTGCAATGGGAGGGCGCGGCCTCGGGCAGCTGTCCCCCAGGGCTGGGCACCTCTCAGTATAATTTTCCTCAGTTGCCCCTCTGTCCTTTGACAGAGAAGCCCCTGAGCACACTCTGCCCAAAGACAGAGACGCAACTGAGAGATGATAAGCCAGCGTTAAAATCCCTCCAAAGAGGAATTTATATGCAAGAAGGATAGTGAATGCATTCTGGGATATTTTTCTTAGCCAATAAAATGGGACAGCTTGCTTTTTGACATGGCTCAGTCGAGATATGGCTTAACTACTAGACTTGCATTCACTTCACTTGGTTGACCTTGCTTTTGTGTATAAATACCAATTCATAGTTTGTGAATTCTTTTTGCCTTCTAATCAATTTTGATTTGCTTAAACTATATTGTTTGCTTGTATGATTTTCATTGTTTCATCTTTTTAACCTTTTTCCTTTTCATTGCAAACTTTATTAATTCTGATCGTGTTATTCATCATGAACTTTAACAATGGCTTTTAACTCATCAATAATAATAATAATAATTATTATTATTATTATTATTATTATTACTTCCTTGGATTTTTATAGTATACACATTTCCTTTCGGGTCCCAACCAGAGACCTAAGGTCACAAATGGCTTCATGACATTTTTCATTGAACATTTTTGTAAATAAAACAACAACCTAAAATCATTTCACATAGATAAAGCTCTTCGTAATGCGTGATCTGTACTTGTGAGTACAATTTTTATATTTCTTTAAGTCATAGTCTACCTGGAATCCCTTCAATGAGTCTATTGGAACCTTTTCTAATCGAGGGCTCCAACTACAACTGAAATTATTGATGTCCTCATGTACCACATGTTTTAGATTTCCACCTCAAGATCCTTGTATTTTGATAGTTTTTGAAGATCTTCAAAAATACATCACAATTTGTAGGGACTTTGTTTGCTCTGTCTGTGTGTACTGTAAAATCCAGTAAAATTGTTACAGGTTCAATCTCCGTAACCGATTCTGGGTGATGTTCGTACCCGTTTCTTGCAGTTTCCTTCCCGTAAAAGTTGCCTATTTTCCAGTACAGATATTGGCTCACTCTATCATGGCGAGCTTTTTTTATTCAGTTAGTGCTAACACCGTGCAACCTGATACAAGATGGTCAATTATTTCTGAATTTTTATCATAGAATCTGCATTTCGTATTATTATTATTATTTTTTTTTTTTGATTTCTGTTGTGTACTCATTTCTTTCTGGGTCCCGCCCAGACACCTAAGGCCAGAAATGGCACCATGACATTTTCCACTGAGCAATTAAAAAAAAAAACAAAAAAAACACACACACATACATTTTACGTAGATAAAGCCCTTCGTAAGGTCTGGGCTGTACTCGTGAGGACAATTTTTTGTATTTTTTTAAAGGCATGGACTTCCAGGAATCCCTTCAATGAGTCTACTGGACTCTTTTCCAACCAACCCTAGGGCTCCAACAACAACAAGGATTGTTGATGTTCTCATGTGCCACATTTTTGAGATTTCGATTTCAAGGTTCTTTTGATAGTTTTTTGAAGATCTTCAAAGATACATTTCAGTCTGTAGGGACTGCCATATCAATAAGGAGGCATTTTTTTTGTTTGCGGTCTCTAATAATGACGAAGATACTGGTTCACTCTGCCGTGGCGTGTTTTATATTCATTGGGTGCCAACAACGTGCAACCTGATACAAGATGATCAATTGTTTCCTCATCGTCCTCGTCGATCTTTTTCTCATCATCATCATCATCATCATCATCATCATCATCATCATCATCATCATCATCACTACTACTATTATTATTATCATCATCATCCTTATCATTATTATTATTGCTACTATTACTATTATCATCATCATCCTTATCATTATTATTATTGCCACTATTATTATCATCATCATCATCATCATCACTACTACTATTATTATTATCATCATTATCCTTATCATTATTATTATGGCTACTATTATTATTAACATCATCATCCTTATCATTACGCTCTTCGCGATTATCAGAGAGAGTGAAGCCCAGGGTCACAAACTCACATCAATCGAACTTAAAATGTTTATATATATATATATATATTTATATATAATGAAGATATATATATATATATATATATATATATATATATATATATATATATATATATATATATATATATATATATATATATATCTTCATTATATATTTTCTTATAACGAACTTATAATGTTTCTTATATTTGCGACCGTAAAAGATTATGTTCCTTTCTAAGAACGGAAAGCCCCAGAGGACACTCCTCGACAAAAACTGTTACGATAAAAAAAGCAACAACAACGAGGACACAATAATGTCATTACTTCTTAAAGATTCAGGCAACAAAGATATTTATCTGGCGTCTATCGTTACAAACTGTCAGCGACTAGGAACGTCGCCAATGAAACGCGTCTACTTACCGCAAATATTAGACATTTGTTCTTACAAGCGAATCCGTAAAGGAGATATTTATGCTTGATGCCTGTCGAATGGACTTCACTTATCTAGTCGCTGGACTGCCAATTAATAATGGATTACGTGTTGCTGTGTCCGAGTTGTTAGATGTATTTGAAGTCTTGTTGCCATTCGATCGATGTGGGAATGAAACAACATTCTCTCTTTAAATATTCGCAAATGGCCGCTAGCAGAACAACACGTCTAACGTAACAATATAATCGCTTTACTATAAAATCTGTTACTCTCTCCCAGATAACTTACATATCTATAGTTATCTTCGCTCTGTTATTTTGGCCTACTAAGATACTGACCTATATAGGCTATGCACAACCTTCCCAGGACAACTCATTGTTGTGTAATGGTTAATAAGCTGGACACAGATAATAACGATTATGCCATTTATTTGATCCGCATTGGGTGTTAACACTAAGCTAAGCTTAGTAAGTAACTATTAGATTGAGTCATAAATAATTTCCGTATTTGTTTATGAAATTACACTTTATTCAACAGAGCTTCAAAATTGTCCCTGTGTTATTGCATGCATCCTTGCATTGTCAAGGAAGAGAAAAACCTTTTGCCTTTAATCCGCTGTGTACGCTGCCATTACTGTGCAAAACTACTTACGCTAGTGTACTCGGAATTTATTATTAACTACCACGTATGATTAGTAATTGGGGTGATGCATTCATTATTATGATTGATTCCCTAAAACGGAAAAAAATTATAACTCAACCTAATATGACCTTGATCTATTCAGATATTTTGTTCGCTAACCAACGTATTCGCATTATTTACTATGTTGTTGGGTTTATTGTTTAGATAATTTGTCACACATCTCCAGAGGAAGAAGTGATTGTATTCAACAATCATTGATTTGGAAATTAAAATAGAATATTTATAAGAATATTATTTTTATTCTTTGTTAATTATATAAATGTATACTGTGTTTGTTTTTCTTATTTTTCTCAACAGTAAACAGATTTGCTCAGAGATCAAAATCTATGACGTTAAGTATTTACTTCAGGAAACAGATCTATTGGAAAAGATCTATTGGAAAAGATCTGTTGGAAAAGGGATGTAAGTTCAATTCCTGACGAAAGTACCGTCATTTGTTAGCAGGAATTCTCAATCTAGACCAGTTTTTATTAATTTAAATGTTTTAAAAAAATAAAGGCTAGCAACTTAAATATGTTTTCTTCCACGTACCGTGTCCCTTCGGAACGTGGTCGATCACGGCTCTCCACAATTTCCTGTCCTTTATAGCTCTTAGTAAATTTTGTGTTTTTGTCTATCTCTCCTGTTCGTCAGACCAATTGCGTCTAGCATGAAACAGCCTGTCGCCTCTGAGTGTTGACTTCAATGTTTACTTTTATATTTATATACACACACACACACACACACACACACACACACACACACACACACACAACAAATTTATTCTGATGATGAAGTCCTAAAGGATTTCCATTTTGTCATACATTTTTTCCCAATATTGTTCTTGACATATAAAATTATATATCATTATCTCATATATATATATATATATATATATATATATATATATATATATATATCATGAGTCTTAGGGGTACCACAAGTATACTGTGTTTGTTTCTTTTAAACAGACACACCCATAGATCAAAAGCTAAGACCTAAGGTTTTATTTCACACGCTTCTTATTTAACAATCGATTTTATTCCACACATATTTAACCAACATTTTGTTTGGAATTTGTCGTAAAACGCGTCTTATATCGCCATTTTTTAGTGAAAAATTCTTTAGAAAAAAGTAACAGTATTGAACTACCAGGTGATAATTATCTTCCTTTATGGTAATGAAGGATGGCCATTTTTCTTGTAGATGAAGAAGAGACTCGAAGCGACAAAGATTTGGTTCTATACCCGGATTATGAGAATGCCATGGATTATACATGAGAGTAAAATTTCCCTTCAGAATGTTGGGAATCATGGCTCTCCACAATTTCCTGTCCTTTGTAGTTCTTAAGAAATTTTGTCTTTTTGTTACCTCTCCTAAACCTTGCTTCGCCATCCATTTACTCACGTTCACTTTAAATTCAGGAAGAGCGTTGTGGCACACATTACGAGGAAAGAGTGCTTGGAAAATGTGACACTCGCAAGGCAAATTGAAGAAAGGTGAGGTTGAGGGTATCAACTTTCCTAACGAGTTTGATATAAGAGGGTGGACAAAGAGTGGGGATAAAAGTTAAAAAAATTATTTGATCTACAATTGAGAGAGAGCTGTGGAGAGCCACGATCGCTCACGTCCTGAAGGGACACGGCACATAAAAGAAGAAGAAGGAGAAGGTTCAAATCCGAAAGAGTCTCATGTCAGAAATTGGTTCGCTGCGTTTTATGAAACAATCTTTCTCGACAGAATCTATTTTACAGCTTTATAAGTCAACCGTTTGTCCACGCATTGAATATTGATCTCACATCTGGTCTTCGGCTTTTCCCGAGTCTATATTTCATCAAGTTGTCTTTTCTTTTCACTTCCTCTCGATATAGTCTACCCCTAAAGAAACACACCTGAAAGCTGTATTTATAGGTGATGCTATGAAATCTGGCATTGCCGAACATATATGGAATCGAATGAAACCAGATAGTATTCTTTAAATAATTCCGAGAACTGCGTTCGATTTCCAATAGATTTCGTTACATTTACTCATGTTAAAATACCCTTAGGAAAGGCATGAATCCATTTCTTTTCCCACTCCAACTATGGGTTAAATATCAGAATTGTGGAGAATTATCTCGTAGGTCCAAGAGGGTGAGAGTAGCGTAGCCTATATTGTGCGAGCAAATTGCTAGCGATTCAGACTGTCCGAGAATCGGCGCTGGAATGACGAGGCGCATGCGTCAGTGAGTCAGATCGAGGCTGGCAGCGTTGCCCAATATGCAAATTCTTTGGCTCGCCAAGAACGTATAAAAAAGGCGAGTCCTTGTTGAGTCGTCAGAAGGACTTTTGTACGTTAATCGTAATTTATGACGTTGCATACTAAACCAGAATTCGTTGCGTGGGTGTTTCCAGTATCTGTGCACTGAATCCTATCTTTTCTGCTACATTACTGCTTTTACTTATGTTCAAATACCTTTAGGAAAGGCATGAATCCATTTCTCCCTGCCCCACTCCAACTATGGGTTAAATAGCAGGACATATATAGAAACTAATGGAACCAGATACGTTTCTTCAGAATGAGGTCATAAAAATGGAGAAACTTGTAGAGGAGTACATAATTTAAAGAAGGTTGCGCCTATAAAGCCAACAAAGGATGCATAAGCCAACCCAATAAAGAATTCAATGCTTAATATGAGCCCGAGGATTAATGACACTATTAAACACCTGCTTAGTGTTGAACTCATGTATTTTCCATCAGCACCAGAGGTCGATATTCGAAGGATTTCGATTACTTATATTCAACGGACACTGACCACGTGGCATCCAGGGCCACTGATTTATATCGGCCATATGCAATCTTCGTAAGCACAAGTCTAGACTTACTACCTTTTGTGCTATGCTTTCAGAGATTCTTGATAAAATCTAAAGAAGAATCTGCAATATTATTAATCCTAACCTGCCATTTCGGCTTCAGTCATTTTCCCACCGTCGTAATCTAGCTTCCCTGTGCTTTTTCTATAAATATTTTTATCGTAATTTTTCTGATGAGCTTTTCTCTCTGGCACTTGACGAATTCAAGCGTAGTACTAGATTGGCAGTGAGGTCTCATCTTTTTAGAGTTGAAATTGCGAGATGTAGTCGGAAATTCTATGTAAACCGTGTTGAAATAGAAGCAAGGAATTCTAACCTATCTGTAGCTAAGAGACCACGATGTCTCGCTCCCCCGGTCGGAGCTGCCATTTGCAATTTAGGTAAAGTGCATGCGTGGTTTTAGTGCTTTTAAAACTATCGCTAATTTGCACGCGTCGTCAAAAACCTGAATATAAGGTGAGTCACAGAAATGAGTTGCGAGTGGATCTACAGACCCTGAACTCGGCTTGCTGCGGCCATCAACTACACTTCTCTCGCACTTATCGATTGTAGAAATCTCTTTCGGCTTCTGTCTTTCCAGTCAACTTTAAACATAATGTCAGTCAATCTCTAGTGTCATAGCGACTTTATTGCCTTTCTTGGAATGAGATGATTTTTTTTTAATTTACTCCCTTAACTAGGTATTGAACTCACACTCTTTTGCTCCAGTTATCGAACTAACGCCTTTATCCACTGTGCCATGTGTCCTTGAGAACATCTGCGTATGAATTTCTGGGTATTATAAACCTAATGTCTTCAGCAACCATTTTTTGACCAGTGCTCATATTGCACTTTTTTGCTGTTATCATTCCTTATTTTTTTACCAGAGCTCATATTGCAATTTTCCTTGTCATTGTTGCGTTTCTCTGGCACTTTTTACTGGTTCCCATATTGTATTCATTTCGGGGAAATTGAAGAGGGGGATTAACAGGAGATAACTGACATCCATTAGATATGGCACATGGAACTAGAACAGTCTACCCCAGCGAGCGAAATAAAAGGTTCAGTTCGACATTCCAACCACCTGAAGAAGGCGGGAGCTTACAACGGCCGAAACGTTGTGATAAATATAGCAACAAAGATGAGGACAATAGTCCGAATAATGTAAATAATGATTAAGATCTTTGTAAAAGCTGAAGGAAAACAATAAATACATTGAATTACGACATCCTTAAAAGAGCCATGCTCTTGAGGTAAAACTAACAATAAGCATCATTATCACTACTAGGTGCTTTAAATTTGTAGCCTTGTGCCAGACAAAGCTAAATCATTATAGGTCGATTACACATTCCGGGTGCTGTTGATGCTAATATGCATACAGAAAGCTATTGTATTAAAGATATATTTAAATAGAAAAATATCTTATCTCTTTAGTCAAATACGGATGTCTTTTCCCAGGGGTGTGCATAATTGTGAAGAAAATAAAACAATAAGCTCTGGTGTTGTCTAACACCCTTAATTCAAAAAACCTGACAATCGCTTGAAAAGAAAAAAAAAAAGCTCTCAGTGGATTTTTTTTCTTTGGCCAAAGAGGTGCGGGTGGTATTATGAATAGCGACTCAGAATATGAATTTCGAGAACTGAGTTCGAGTCCCAGTTGATTTCGTTACATTTATTTATGTTCAAATATCCTTAGGAAAGGCATGAATCCATTTCTCCCCCCACAACTCCAGCTATGGGTTAAATTGCAGGACATCTATGGAATCGAATGGGACCAACTACATTTCTTCAAAATAAGGTTATAAAAATGGAGAAACTTGTAGAAGAGGACATAATTTAAAGATGGTTGCGCCTATGAAACTAACAAAGGTTACACAAGCCAACACAATAAAAATTTCAATGCTTAACATAAGAATTAATGACATCTTTAAACACCTGCTTAGCGTTGAACTCATGTATTTCCCATCAGCACCAGAGGTCGATATTCGAAGGATTTCGATTACTTATATTCAACGGACCCTGTCCACGTGGCATCCAGGGTCACTGATTTATATCGGCCATATGCAACCTTCGTAGGCCGGTGCAAACTTCCTACTTTTATTTGATTCTGTTTTGGCTGACTACGAAGCTAAGCATATTTCTGGGAAACTTTTGAATTATCAAACGAGTGGTAATTGAAGTATTACCAGTCAAATCCATTTGGTGCTAATACCGTTGGGGAAGGCATGAATCCTCTTCTACCCCCCCAGCTATTGGTAAATAGCAGGACAGACTGGGTTCTATAGCCTTGGATGGCCACAGATCTACCGCAGAAAGAAATGGCAACCTTAGGCGATCATGCATCGAAAGATACATGATCGCCTAAGCGTGTATCACGCATGGCACATAACTGACTGACCCTTCGGAAAGGTATGAATCCTCTTCTCCTCCATCCAGCTATGGATAAATAGCAGGACAGACCGAGTTCTATAGCCTTTTATGGCAACTGGTCTACCGCAGAAAGAAATGGCAACCTACTGCGGGAAAAACAACTGCCTCGTCAGTCATGTATCTAAAGATACATGATCGCCCAAGCCAGTATCAGGGACGGAACATAACTAAATTTGACTGAGTACGAACCTAAGT
Source organism: Acanthosepion pharaonis (assembly GCA_903632075.3). NCBI lineage: Eukaryota > Metazoa > Mollusca > Cephalopoda > Sepiida > Sepiidae > Acanthosepion > Acanthosepion pharaonis. The sequence continues at coordinate 3,764,642 of CAHIKZ030001224.1, forward strand.
ATATTTCTGGCCAACATTTGGGCAAGCTAGTGAGTAGTGAACAATCTCCTGATAGATAAATGAGAAACTTGAAGCAACATAAATATGGTTTTACAGAAGGATGCTGAGGATAACATGGACCAAACATGTGAGCAACAACGAAGTTTTAGAGAAAATATTAATATTTGGATATGTTCTTTGTGTTTTGGGTTATAATATGAACACGTACAACTTTTTCTGCTGCTCGGAACGAATGTGATCCGGATGTGCTATTCTCAATTCTATAGAAACACGTTGAATTCCGGAATTAAATTCTGAGGCATTGTCTGTGTGTGTGTATATCTATATATATATATATATATATATATATATATATATATATATATATATATATATATATGAAGAAATATAGTTTATAAGGTGTGCTATATTTATGGGATAAAGTGCTTAATATCAGACATAGAGCGTATGTAAATATAAAAGTGAACATTGAAGTCAACACTCAGAGGCGACAGGCTGTTTCATGCTAGGCGCAATAGGGTTAATTAGTAAGACTTGTGTCACTAAAACATTATCTCTAAGAAAAAAAAAATATTACAATCTAAAAATGTTTTCTGGTTTTAAATAAACCCGCAGTGGGTTAATAAGCCTTAGGAAATGAATGAATCAATCAAAAACCTTTTAATATTATTTTTATTTAATATATAATTTTATTTTTTTATAATTTTCGCTGCCTTCTTGTCTTTTTAGCTTTCTTCATCTTTATCTGTCCTTAAAAATGTTCAATATATATCACCGTTTTTACGCTTGCCTATCTGTTTCTCTTCTCGATTAATGATGGTGAGTGAGTATTATTTCTAATCAGTTCACCTGTAAATATCTTTCAGTTCATTTTCTGAACAATTCTTCGAGTATCGACCCATTATCTCTCCATAGATCTCTTCTCGCGAGATTAGATTGTCTGACTGCAAGTTGGACAGCAAGTTCGATCGAGCGCATCGTGGGCGAAACACAAATCTGTATGCACGGGGGAAAACCGGGTTAAAACAATCAGATATGAAACTGCAAAGTATTTGAAAAACGCTCAAGTAATCCGAACGTGGGATTGCTATCAACCAAACCAGAATCTACACCGAGGAAAAGAAAGAGACAGATGCTAAACTGACCAGACCAAAGTTAAATATATCCAAGAAAAAGTGTATGAGATGGCAACGGAAAGATCCCATATGAGGATCGACGAACAGATTTCATAACTGATTCCAGTCATATAAGAAAGCTGATCGATTATCCGCTAGTGGTGTGTTTTTTTCTGGTAGTTGGGCGTCCTGAACGCTCACCTTGGACTGGCACTCTACCAGCCTTGAAATGCGCGCGAAGACAAAAACCTGTGTTCGAATGTACACGAGATGCCTGATAAAGTCTTGGGTATGGTAATAAACTACATCCGACAGTAAGGCCTCTGTTCGGAATATTAAAGGTTTTAGGTGCATGGAACCATCTCTTAATTGCTGTTGTTCCCAGACCCACCCGGTGTGGTAGCATCTGTTAGGGTCCCAGCTATGAACCCCTAAACACAAAGAAAACTCAATAATAAAAAAAAAAAATCAAAACTCAATTTTAATAGTAAAAATGCCATCACTGCATTTTTATATATAAAAAAAACTGATAATATATATAGTCAAATGACCAACAATACATTTTATCTGTAGTTGAAGGTATACACTTGCGTTCAAAATATATTTAGTAGAAGCCATAAAAGTGTGGTCAAATTATTAAGATTTCGGCATTAAATAACCCATGGAGATGTTGATATGCCGCCAAACGAAATCAAAGTACCAACCAATATAAGGGTCTCAATGGCATTTTGCCAATAATTACATTAACATTACTAATTAATTCTTTGTATGTTTACCTCTTCATGATATAATATATATCTACTGCACAATCTCAGAGGCGACAGGCTGTTAATTGCTAGGCGCAATCATACGATTGTGTCTAGCATGAAACAGCCTGTCGCCTCTGAGAGTTGACTTCAATGTTCACTTTTATATTTATATTTACATACGATACATCTCTGATATTGAGCACTTCATCCCATAAATATAGCACACCTTAAGAGTATATTTCTTCATATATATATATATATATATATATATATTGTGTATATTTAGGCAGTAATTTTTCATTGATGTTTCATTAAATAATATAGACAAGTTTTGTCTATTTTAAGTTAGTTCCTTTCAAATTGTCTGATAAGCTTAATAACATTATCATTTTCAATCTCGCGTGGTCATGTGTGACGTCACGAGCTGCGACGCGATTTTCGCTTCCGCGTCTCGTAGACACGATTTTGTAGTTGCTTTGAAGTTTTCCATGCAACAAAAACAGACTATCATTATTGTTTCGTCCGTGTATTGCTTGATATATTGAAATGTAATTGTCATCTTTGATAATGGCTTATGTAAGCCGAAAGCTTAGATTGAATTTAAACATTTATCAATATGGTGATTTCCTTTCGTCTTTCAATGAAAACTTGTCTATATTATATATATATAATAGCTGACCACTCGTATTCGATGATACCCGTCTACTGACCCGCTCGATCAGGTACATTTGTGTTTGCTCAACACCCACAGTGCCAACCTGTGGTTTATGCTGCAACTCTGCTGAGCAGACCTTAGTTACAGATATTGGGAGAGAGCGTGTTATCTAGCGTGATCAACATTTTGAACAAGACCAGCAGGCTCAAGCACTCGGGCCTCGGCCACAGCTATCGACGGCCCACAAGTGTTCCGCCTACCCAATTTCACTCACAAGGCTTGAGTCAACACGTGGTATGATTTTCAAGCACTTTCCAATGGTGCCGCACTCTGGGATCGAATTCGATCCAGTCTGATAATGTCAGGAAGTCGCCTTCCTGACAAATCGACCATGGTGAGATTCGAACATGGTCAGAAAGCGAACGTTCTAACCCCTCGGCCACGTTCCCATCAAGCGCCTTCGATATAACAGCTCGAGCTTCGCCGTTATTATCAAGAGCTTCAGTTATGGCCGTAAACACATCTGCGGTAGATCGAGCAAAGCGGAAACCATATTGTTTGCCAAAGACCAGATTGCGGGATGTGAGAAACTTAACTACTTCGGCATTGATTAAAACCTCGGGGACTTTGCCGAAAAATTGTAGGAGGCTGATGGGACGGTAGTTCGATGGATCAGAAGAGGCTCCAGAATTCGTAAAGACTGGGACGATAGAAGAGGACATCAAACGAGCTGGAGAGTAAGAATCGGCGAGGCAATAGTTATATAGTTTGGAGAAAACTGGAGCCAGATCGGGGCGCCTTTCTTTAGGACGACGGCTGGTATCCCGTCACCACCACTTTCTCTATTAGAGTCTAATTTGGGACCATATATATATATATATATATATATATATATATAAACAAATAGTGGTCCGTATCTATATCTGTATAATAAATGCGAATGTCAGTGTGTCACACTTTTTCAACTTCACTCCTAGAGGGCGTAGCCCAACATATCATTATTTTGGAATCAGGCCGACTCCGTGAGCAGATTAAAAATATTCCGGGCCGAATCTGGACCCGTAGTCTTGAAATTTTGGATTCCCAAATTTTCATTACTTTTTTTTTTTTTTTTGTACGATAAGAATTTTTATAATTTTGAATGAATTTGGGAATAATCCAAATTAATTGCTAAATCCATGAAATAAAAATATTTGTTTGGACGGAAAGTAAGGACCTACGTACATCAAATTCTCTTTAAATTAAGTGGCGGCAGAAGAATTATCGTTGAACTTTTAAAAGGTAAGCTTAAATATTGATACAATACTTAAATACAGCGATTAATATTGAGTTCTGTAATTTATTGTTGCCTATCGCATCTACTCACCCTTTATCTATTATGATGAAGGCCCAATCAAGAATCCTCCGCAGGACCAGCTTAAATGCCGCCTGATTGGGCGGCTTTTAATCTAGTATATGTAGTGAAATTTAGAAATGAATTTAACTGCTTCTAAATTTAAGTGTGACGTTTCTAACAAAACTCTACCGTGTTAAGAATTTGAAAGTTCGAATTAACGGTTCATTCACCCATAACGAGCATAAATATCAGACCTGATAATGTCGAATAGATTTCTCAAACATCTACTCCTGAAGAGCGTTTTGGCGCGAAACTCTTGAGTCGTTCAACCAAATAATTCACTTGAACTTATCTTGTTTTATTCAATATATATAGCAAGCGTTCAGTTGGCTGTCCGTTCTTACGTTGCAAAGACAAATTGAAAGACAACTTGAAAGGTCTCAACTTTGATCTGAATACCTGGTAAGCCCAAGCATCAAACTGAAAGGAGTGGCGTAAGACATGTTTCATTAAGTTAAAGGGTTTTGAAGACAGTAGACTGAAGCAGCGTGATCAGCTTCGTCAGTATCAAAATCCTGCTTCAACAAATTTCATCTGTCAATGTGGCTTTGTCGCCCGCGGCATGACTCGGCTCGTATTACACTTAAGAAAACACAAATGAAACCCTTACCTGATTTTTTCCACAATAGCCCCTGCTAGCATGCATAAGTGTAAAACAAAAGGCACCATCCAATACTGACCATCATTTATCGTTTACGATAGGAGAGCCCACCATATATATATATATATATATATATATATATATATATATATATATATGAAGAAATATAGTCATAAGAGGTGCTATATTTATGGGATAAAGTACTCAATATCAGAGATAGAGCGTGTGTAAATATAAAATTGAACATAGAAGTCAACACTTAGAGGCGACAGTCTGTTTCATTCTATATGCAAACACTGTTCACTTTTATATATATATGTGTGTGTGTGTGTGTGTGTGTGTGTGTGTGTGCAGAAATATGGTTTTAAGGTGTGCTATATTTATGGGATAAAGTGCACAATATCAGAGATATATCGTATGTAAATATAAATATAAAAGTGAACATTGAAGTCAACACTCAGAGGCGACAAGCTGTTTCAAGTTAGACGCAATCGTCAGACCGCCATATATATATATAATGAGGTATTCTCTAAATGTAGACATAAGAAAGGTTTCAAAACTTGAACACCGTTGTGTAACATGTTGTCACTTATGTCGGCTCCATCTCGGTCCTATAACATCGGGCATGACATTTTAATTGTATGACTATTATGTTTATCTCTAAATGTACCTTTGTGCACGTTTATGTGATGCGCTATGTATTTATATATATATGTTTGTGTATGTGTGTGCATGTATGTATATGTATGTATATGTATGTGTGTGTATGTGCATGTATGTGTATGTAGATATGTATATATATGTATATATATATATATAAATTTTTTTTTTTTTTTTTTTTTCGTACACGCGCAAATATTTGAATCGTCACTTATTTAGATTTTAACTTTTTTATATATATGTACATGTGTGTATATCTCTGTGTGTATTTATATGTATGTATGTGTGTGTGTGTGTGTGTGTGTATATGTGTATATTTGTATGTATATGTATGTATGTGTGTATATATGTGTATGTATGTAAGTGTATATATGTACGTATGGAGATGTTTATGTTATGTATGTATATGTATAGGTGTGTATGTGTACTTATGTGTATACATGTTTATGTGTGTGTGTGTATGTGTATATATACATGTGTAAGGGTGTGTATGTATTTGCATGTGTATATATATACATATATAAGGGTGTGTTGTATTTGCATGTGTATATATATGCATATGTAGGGGGTATGTATGTATTTGCATGTGTATATGTATGTGTATATGTGTGTATGTGTGTGTATATGTATGTATGTGTATATATATATGTATGTGTGTGTGTATGTGTATGTGTGTGGATGTATGGGTATATGTGTATATATATATATATGTGTGTATATATATATATATATATATATATATATATATATATATGTATATGTGTATGTATGTATATGTATATGTATGTGTATGTGTATGTATAAGTATGTATGTATGTATGAATGTATACATGGGGCATATGTATGCGTGTATATGTATGTGAAAAGTGTGTGTATATGAATATAGATGAATATGTGTATGTGTGGATATGTGAATATATTTTTAGGTTTTTGTATATATATATATATATATATGTGTGTGTTTGTGTGTGTATATATATATATATATATATATATATATATATATATATATATATATGTATATATATATGTATATATATGTATGTATGTATATATATATATATGTGTGTGTGTGTATGTATGTGCATGTACACGTATGTCTGGGTGTGTGTGTGTACATGCCTAAGTGTATGTACCTACTTGTATAGGTTTTTTGTGTGTATTAGTATGTGTTTTTGAACATAGAAATATTTGGTCCTTGCGAAATGAGACAATCGTTATATTCATCTTCATATATTTATATTTGATTTAATTTTCCCAATTACGAAGCGGCCCTTTATGTAAACACATTTTTATTTTCCTTCGTCCCATCCCTCTCCCCCAACCTTTTTTTTTTTTTTTTTTTTCCTTCCTATCTGAATTGTCTGTGGTGTGTATATGTCACCACGAAATGTATCTTTATGTATTAGACATCCGTCGACTTTTCTTTCTCTCCTTTTTAAATCCACCCCACCCACATCTCCAAAAATTCTCTCTGTCACTCATCCTCATACTTACACTTTCTCTAAATTCTGTTTTGATTTCCGGAGTTGGTTTTTTTCTGTTTTTCATTTTGAATTTGTAGGTCTGATGATTTGGATCGTATTTACGATTCCAATGGAATAAATTATGACCATGGAATATTAGTGTTTAAGCCTTTTTATTATATCCTTACTCTGTCCTAGACATTGAGTTCTACCTGGATCCTTCCTCTTGGAAAATTTTTTTCTGAAAATATACATGTATGGGAATTTTTAGATATATTTTTCATATGTATGTATATTTTCCACTAATATTATCTATATATATATATATATATATGGGATAACGATATATAAATTTTCATATATCATGTACAAATTTGAAGGAAAACTGTATAACAAAGTGGAAAATTTTTCGTGAGACGCGTTTCGTCCTTTAGGAGGTCACGTACTGGATTTGCTTACATTGATGCGACTACACATGCGCACAAACGAGGGACGCTGGGAATTTTAAATTTAGAAAAATAATTTGTTTAATGTGTTTTAGGTCTATAATCAAACCAATTTCATTTCCTTTTGTTTTTTATTATTAAATATACTGTGGATAAACTATTGATTAAAGCACTTTATAAATATTTTCGTCTCAGTGTATAGTTTTCTTTTTAATTAGAGTAGCATTTTTTATGTCAAAATTGTGGTCAGTCACGTTACGATGAACAGCTAATAAGTTTAATGTGTTGGCTTTTAAAATGTCTCTTTTGTGTTTATATAATATTTTATTTAAACTTCTGGATGTTTCTCCAATATATTATTTCTGGCAATCTTTGCAGGTAATAGAATAAATTCCTCCTTTTGGCTTGCTGTTTTGTTTTATATTGATTAAGTCTTTTATTGTTTTAGATGTAGTTGTAACAAATTTTTATGTTGCGTTTAGACTTTTTTTTAGACCAGCTTAGAGATACAACACTTATATAGCTTAGAGATATACACTTATATATATATATATATATATAACAAAATATATATATGAATTATATTATCAATATTACAAGAGCGAGTATAAGAAACATTTTTACTGTTGCAGCTTTAAGAACCGTTCATCTGGAACAAGAATGAAATGTGATGTAAATATTTATTTGCTGTCTGATGATTAATAGCTTTTATCATCACTCTTACGATGGGGTGCTGAAAACTTCTTGTGTCAAGCAAGAAATATCGACAGACTGTGATAGAATGGTGAAAACTGTTTCTTGCTTTCCTGCCACCTACGATCTTCAAAAATCACGCAACACACACACACACACACACACATATATATATATATGAAGAAATGTAGTTTTAAGGTGTGCTATATTTAGAAATAGTTTTAAGGTGTGCTATATTTAGAAATGTAGTTTTAAGGTGTGCTATATTTATGGGATAAAGGGCTCAGTATCAGAGATAGAGCGTATGTAATTATAAAAATGAACATTGAAGTCAACAGTAAAAGGCGACAGACTGTTTCATGCTAAGCGCAATCATCGGGCCATATATATATATATATATATATATATATATATATATATATATATATAAATATATGATTCCGGTTTTTAAAATCTCTTCATGCTTCTATTTTGTCTAATGGTCTGATAATAAACAATTATTATTATTATTATTATTATTATTATTTGTGCATGTTATGTTTCCTGCTTTGTAGCCTGTAGAGGCCGGTTCCAAACTCTGGTCCTTAGGCCCTGCAGGAGAATTGTCATTTAACTGATAGCCTTTGTCGTAGTATATGTGATGTTCCTGGTATGGGCGATCTTCTGGGCAACTTGTATGTTGATGTTACTTGGGACACTGTTAATAAAACTGTTCATTCCTTTTCTTACGAGGCCCAGTGCTCCGATTACTATTGGTACAGTCTCAGTCTTCATTCCTCACATCCTATTAATCTCGATCTACAGGTCCTCGTATTTGGACAATTTATCGATAATTTAAATGGAAGTGTTTCTCTCTGAAAATAACACTGACAGCTCATTTCAACAGATAGACAAGATGCGATGGATAAATTGTCGTCTAGATGACACAAAAATGAAAATAACACTGACACCATTTTAACAGTTAGACAGGGTGCGATGGATAAATTGTCGTCTAAATTCCGCTAAAATGAAGATAACACTGACAACTCATTTTAACAGTTAGACAGGGTACGATGGATAAATTGTCGTCTAAATGATGCCAAAATGAAAATAGCACTGACATCTTATTTTAACAGATATATTTACCAAAACTACACAGAAATATCTTGAAATACTAAAGATTATATTTCTTCAATAAAATCATCATTGGCTTCAACCACGACCTCCAGACGACTTCGGGATCTCTTGCAACTCTTCTGGGTATTTTCGTTGATTTCTCGCACAACTGCTCCGACACATAATAATTAAGGGGATTTTACTCTGGGGAGTTAGGTGGCCAGATGTAAGGGGTGATGTGTTCGCAGAAATTGTCATGACTGGGTTCTCCTGCTTGTGAGGCATGGTGTAGTGTCCTGTTGCCAGACACAGGGGCTTTCAGGTCTTCCGTGCTGAGTCTGAGGCCTTGTGGGAAGGTGAATGGAGGCATAACGTCATCATCACTAGTGATCACTCCAAACACCCTAATGTTGATTGGATATATCATCCAACTCTTTCCGAATCCTCTGCTCTGTCCTTAGATCGACGCCAAAGCACTCTGAAATGTTCGTATTTGAGCTTCCGGTGCGAATGTCAAGCAGTACAGCATTCCGATTCCAAATTTCTGGAAGAGTGAATGGCATCATGGTGATCTTTTTTCTCACAGACGGTGCCCAACTGACCCTACTATACTGTGCAGTCGACAAAATCAAAAACAAATAATGTGCATGTATGAAATTAAAAATATGAAATGGCGACAATTTACCCATCGTACCCTATATATATATATATATATATATCAAAGAACAACGTGTTGTCCACATGACAAACAGAAAAATTTGTCCACAATTGATACAAAAGTTTTTGAGGAAAGAATGTCTGCCATTAATTTCAATGTGGGTTGATAAAGAATCCTAATAGACATTATAACGGTCAGGGGTGGAAATATTTTTCTTTGTAAAAAACGATTAAGAATTTTTTGAAAATAAACTTGGGATGCTTTGCGTCAGAATCAGTGGGTGTATGCCTTTCAGAAGACAATTTTATTTTTCTCGTGGGTGACATAATTATAAAAATCCACATATATAAAACTCGATATATATCCATATATACACTAGCTGAATTACTGGTATACTTCGGGTAAGAGATTACATTAATAATAATAATAATAATATTAATAATAATAACTAGTAGTACTTGCGAAAGTTTCCAACTTCTTTCTTTCTTTCACTGAAATCAAACAACGTCTCTGATATGTCTTTTCTGTCTTTCCTCGCTATCAAAATGGAATAGTCCATTATTTATGAGGTAGTGGTAGAGTGTTTCTTTCTTTCTTTCTTTCTCTGAAATCAAAAGGCATCTCTGATATATCTTTTCCGTTTTTCCTCGTTATCAAAACGTAACTGTTAATTATTTATGAGGTAGGGCGTTTCTTTCTTTCTTTCTTTATAAGGCATTGGTAGAGCGTTTCTTTCTTTTCTCTTTCTTTCTTTCGTTTTTTCTTTCTTTCTTTCACTGAAATCAAACAGCGTCTCTGATATATCTTTTCCGTTTTTCCTCGCTATCAAAACGTAACAGTTATTTATAAAGTAGGGTGTTTCTTTCTTTCTTTATGAGGTATTGGTAGAGCGTTTCTTTCTTTTCGCTTTCTTTTTTCCTTTCTTTCCTTCTTTCTTTTTTCTTTCTTTCTTTCACTGAAATCAAACAGCGTATCTGATATATCTTTTCTGTTTCTCCTCGCCATCAAAACTTAACAGTTAATTATTTATGAAGTAGGGCGTTTCTTTCTTTCTTTCTTTCTTAGGTATTGGTAGATCGTTTCTTTCTTTTCTCTTTCTTTCTTTTTTCTTTCTTTCACTGAAATCAAATAGCGTCTCTGATATATCTTTTCCGTCTTTCCTCGCTATCAAAATGGAATAGTCCATTATTTATGAGGTACTGGCAGAGCGTATCGTAACACACCTGCTAAGTAAGGAACTAAGGAGACAAACAGAATAATAATAATAATAATAATAATAATAATAATAATAATAATAATAATAATAATAAATTCCTTGATGATAAACCAGGCAATTCTCTGATGGCTTTTGATCTTAATTGATTGGAGCTATTACTATGTAGATATTTTGCATGGCGAATTAAGATCGGCTACAGTAAATATCCCGTCAAGTACCACAGATTTATTTGCCAGTTGGGTATATCTCCTGAGGGACTGATGCACACTGCATATCTTTTCATGAGCGAGAGTACCTGGGTACTATCATGGTTTTCGAGAGGTCGATCTTTTTAAATGTAAAGAATGAGGTAGCCATACCAACTTGGGAGTCACATCTGATTACTTACGAACACCCTCAATCGGAGACAGTCCGAGTGGACTGGGTTACCCGACCTGAAGATATTTCTAACCGGGACCCATTTACAAGGTTATACTCTACTTTAAACAAAACCTCTTAACATATCGCTCGTATTTGGCTGTGATGCATGTGCCTGGCTTACAATCATTAGTCTGGTTGGCATTTTTTATAATTGTTTGGTCACTCATTACAAGGCCCAAGAGCCACTCAATGTTACTGAGTGAGATGTACACTATTTACATTATTCGGAGTATTGTCCTAATATTTGTCGCCATGTTTATCACAACGTTTCGGCAGTTGTACGCTCCGGGCTTCTTCAGGTGGTTGGCGTTAGCTAGATCTAGTGACAGGACCCAAAGAGTGTGAGTTCAGTATCTGGTTAAGGCAGTGGAGAACTTTCAGAGGGGAATTAACAGGAGATAACTGACATCCATTAGACATGGCAGTCTACCCCAGTGAGCGAAATAAAGGGTTCAGTTCGCATCCCAACCACTTGAAGAAGGCCGGAGCTACAACGGCCAAAACATTGCGATAAATATGGCGACAAAGATGAGGACAATAGTCCGAATAATGTAAATAGTGTACATAATATCCTCATCTCAGAAATATAGACAGATACTGAGTGAGATGTGTTGTAAGAGAGGGTAGAGGATGAATAAATATCAGTTGACTCTGCACTTAAAGAGACCAGGATTGTAGTTGCAAGGAAGCAGGATGGGTATATTGATCTTTGCTTATTTGTACCCCGATGTCATTTTACTGGCGTCTTGCTCTCTCAATGCTAATACTACTACTGCAATTATTACTATTACTACTACTAAAGCTAATACAACATGGAGAATGTTATCAATTCGATTAAGACACTGTATCCGTTTTAAATCAAATGAATTCTTAATTAGACTGCGAGAGAGAATGTTTTTTTCATGATCAAATTTCCAACCGGCTCCTCTAGCTTTTCATTTTTTTTTAACAGTAAGGTTCCCCTTTTACAAGGCCCGGAGCCACTCTTGGTAGAGGGTTAAGTTAGGAGGCAATTTGTGCGCATAGGATAACGGTTAACCCTAGACTTGACCAGGTTAAGATTGTATTGATCCGGGAAACATCCTCTCGGGAGTCGGTTCCACAGAGCAATGGTTCGCAGAAAAAAAAAAAAGCTGTTAAAGTGGAACTTAATTCTCACCGATGGAATACGGAGGGAATGTGGGTGATTTGCTACTGTGTAAGTGGCAAAACGTGTCCTTGCCGTGAAGGGACCAGGGAATGTAGTTCGTCCGAGCACTTTCCGTGAAAGTAGCGATAGAACAGCGAGAGGCTCGCCACATCCCGTCTGTGGAAGAGAGGTTTGCGGGTGGAAAATAACTCATCAACCACAAGGACTCGGGGACGCTTTTGGGCGATATCAAGGCTGAAGAGTAATGGGGGTGGGAAATATATATGATGCGGCAGAAATACCTACCACATTTAAAACTGTCACCTGTATGGTTCTAGTGAACTTATCAAAGTGGCAATGGTGTTTTCCTCGAGCTAATGTATTACCATTTCTTTTTAGATACCATCAGTTACCATCATGGCCTGGATCGGTACGCACCGTGCGTTTGTTGAAACTTTTTTTAAAACACGTGAATCTATAATTGCGAAACAGAGAGCTTTTTTGTGCTCATTTCATTTTACGTCGGAATTATGCTACTCCGGACTGAAAATCGATAACACCATGGGTTGCAAATTTCAGGACGATAGGTTCAGCCCTTAAAAGAACGCCACCTGGAAGACGACAAAGCGCTCAAACTTCTGGGTGATTCAAAATTTGAAAATCATCTTCAACAGTGTATGATAAATAGAAGCCGCCATTTTGATAATGTCCTTTGAAAAACACAATGAATAAAAATTATAGCCTTTTGTTTAAACGACAGTGAAATAAACTTTTAATAGGATTTACCCTGGTCAACCTTTAAAATATGGGAGGTATTTTTGCCGCACCTTGTATAATAAACCAAAATTTAATTATGCTTTATACTTTAAGAATATTTAAAATTGATAAAAAAAAGCAACACAAAATATTTATTAATCAACCAAATGATTATCTAAGTTGTAGAAGTAAGGAAATTGTAGATTTCTTTTCTGTACCTTTTCAACTTCAAAATGATAATAATCAACTTCAAAATGGACTTATTTTCAGGTAAAAAAATTAATCAACTCCAAAATGGATTAATCAACTTCAAATTGGAAAACAACTTCAAAATGATAAATAATCAACTTCAAATTGAGAATTAATATAATACTAATAAATTTAATATTTTTCTTTTATTTTTACTTAAAAGGGATATAAAAAAAATATAAACGTTCCTAAGAAATTTATTTAAAAGATTACATCATCTAAGTTAATTACAGAGGGAAATAATCTCTGTATTCCAGATACGAAGTTAGTGCAAGTCTCAAGGGAAATATTATTAATTGTCTCGGAGATCATCGCTTCTAACTTGCTGAGGCGGAATTCTTTAGTAGTTAAAGATCCCTGGCCATCACCTCTTAAAATCCCAACAATTGAGTCTGCCATACTTCTTTTTACGTCAGCTTTAATGACTGACCAAACCTTTTCAATGGGATTTAACATCGGACTATAGGGGGCAAGTCTGAAAATTTGGTGTTGCCTAAATTCCTCCTCCTCCACAACTTCTTCAATTGAAGTATGGCAAGGAGCGTTATCAATAACTAAGACAACTCCTCTTTCATAAATTTCATTTGCTTTTCTAAGGCACTCCCTGGTCCATTCTTTCGCATCCTCTTTTTTTGAAAGAACCTCTTTTAATTTTATGATGAATTAATCCATTATACTAATACATTCAATAACATGGATGCTATTTCCCTTGGATCCGGCCGCGACTGTAGTGCACCTCGTGCCTTTTTTTAGAGCGACCTTCTCTTCTTGAAATATGGAGATTAAAATTGGTTTCATCCATATAAAGAATTGGCACACTTTTAGACTGAAATTCTAATAAAGCTACTGCGTAATCCTTACGTTTCGGCTTATTGATATTATTATTGGAAGCTTCTGGTTCATAATGAACCGCTTTTAAAGTAAATGCCATGGAGTTTAAGCGCTTTCTTATGCATTCTTTCGTTATACGAACCTCATACTTTTCGACCAACTTATTTACAATGTCTTGAAGATTGATCCTAGGAGGAGTTTTAAATTAATTCAGCCATAAAATTCTTATGCTCTTGCGTAATTTTATATTTTCTTGCTCCTCCCCTAGAGTCACTCTTATCAGCACCATGGTCTAACCAACGGTACGCTGTTGGCAGAGGCACACCAATTGTTCTTGCCAGGTCTTTCCAATTTCCTGTTGCAGCATGTGCCTTTTTTCGCCAGCCACAGTTTTCTTGAGGTAAGTCCTCTTTGGAGCTGTTGCTAATTCTTCTTCAGCTTCTTTTGTAGAGGTTTCTCCAGCATCATCATCAATCATCATTTTTGCCCATACGGGACTTTTTCCTCCTACTTTTACTGTAGGCTCACCCAATGCTTTCTTGGCCTCTAAGTTGTTTGTATTTTGGTTTTTTCTTCATCTATATAATGAAGACGAACAGTCAATTTCCTTACTCATGGGGTAAATTAATTGAAAAAAATAACTTTCAATTTTCCAAAAAAAAATATCTCAATTTGAAGTTGTTTATTCCAATTTCAAGTTGTTTATTCTTATTTTGAAGTTGGTTGTTTTTAGGTTTTTGACATTTTCTCATTTTGAAGTTGATTGATCCAATTTGAAGTTGATTAATCCATTTTGGAGTTGATTAATTTTTTTACTTGAAAATAAGTCTATTTTGAAGTTGATTATTATCATTTTGAAGTTGAAAAGGTATAGAAATGTTAGTTTATTTCAAAAGCAAGGTTTTCTAGGCATTGAATGCAACCCTCGCTTTTAATGGCGACACCTTTCTCACTTCAACTGTTACTGTATCTCATCTCAGCTGGTTAGATTCGTGCAGTAAATTCGAACTTCGTCAAATGCATCGAAATATGTTTTTGGTCCAAAAGAGAAACGAGAAATATCCAATTAATTTCGCGCTTTCTTTTTCTTATGGAGATCTCACAACGAAACTGTTGAGTTCGTCAGCTGGTCCTGTTCACATGGTTCGAGGGAGAAGCAATCAACTCTAGCGAGTGCGTAGTTAACGATTTTCTGAGGATAACATATCGAGAGTGATCAGCCCAAGAGACGCCAACTGCGAGTGACGGCATCTCTGCTAAACATTTTTATATGCGCTTCTTGTTAACGCCGTAACGATATGGCATAAAAAAAATTAGCGGCGAATAATTTACAATATTCAAAAGGAAAAAAAAAAAGATAAAAATTGAGGAAAAAAATCAGAGCAAAATAAAATGTTTATTATTTTAAATTCTTTGTTGGTGTTCTTTTAATTTATAAAACCCCGAAAATGAAGAGTTGATAAGAAAATTGAAAAATGATGTTGAAATGACAAAAAACTCAGGCAATGAGATTAGAACGAGATTAAACGAGATTTAATAAGTACTTGGGAAGTGAAGATAATGAAGAGCTTTGTTTTCCTTCTTTTTTTTAATAGATTTAAGAAGGGTGGGGCAAAAGCAGACAGGAAGAACACAAGAGACGAACAAAGAATACGTCAAGAATTAATGAAAGAGTGTAAAGTGGTGAGAATTAAAGATTATAAGAAAAAACGCAGAAGGCTTCTATAAGAAAAAATAACTGGGACGAAGAAAGAGAAAGAAAAGATACGAATTAAACTGGAAATGAAAGAATGAAAAATTAGTCCACTATATAAGGAAAATGGCGTCTGTGACATTTCTAAAAAGATTTAGACCGGAAGGAAGTGACCTCATAATGATAAAGAGGTTACTTGAGAAAGTATAAGTGTGTGTGTGTGTGTGTGTATGTGTGTATATATATATATATATATATATATATATATATATATATATATATATATATATATATATATATATATATATATATATATAAAAGTTTTTTTTTTCTTCCGGCTTTTGACCAATTACTCTTTTAAATTAATATGTCAAATTTGTTTGGGAATTTGTGGATTTATTTATTATTCATATTGTTAACTTTCTTTAATTTATTAAGTTCGGACTTTCTTAGAATGTTATTGCGTTGTTTGCTTGTTCTAAAATAGATTTTTTTTTCAAAAATACAAACGAATTTAACAGATTAGTTCCAAAAATAAATTATCAAAATCCGAAAGAATAGTCCTCATATTTACTCTAGAAATTCATGGAAAATCAGGAAAAAGGAAATGTTAATGATCTGGAACTAATGGAAATATTATTGGGAACATACTGCTGTTATATGTATATTTACTACGTATTACATATAGTACATCTTTTATATGTATATGTATATGATAGCATACTTCTATTTTATGTATATATATTATATGGATATGTATTATATGAATTATGTATTATATGTATTATATATTATATGTATATTATAAATATATGATGTTTTATGTATATATATTATATGCATATGTATTATATGTATTATGTATTATATGTATTATGTATTATATGCATATTATATGGATATGATAGAACACTTCTATTTTATGTATATACATATATTATATGTATATGTATTATGTATTATATGTATATTATATGGATATGATAGCATACTGCTCTTATCCAAATATATAATAACATATCAAAAATAAAAATATAAATAGTCAACATATAAATCAAATGTTCAAACAGTTGCCCCCGTCATTCACACACACACACACCTCTTTACCTGCAAATTATTATTATTAATATTATCATCACTATTATTATTATTAATATTAAAAAAATAAGAATTATAATAAACGTATTATAATAAAAATTATGAAATTAAAAATTATTAAAATGAATTCTAGATCCACTATTATAATACTGGGATATTACTTACTGTATACCTACTTTTGCAGTCTCTTTATATATATATATATATATATATATATATATATTATATATACCTAGTGAGCCAAACAAACCTACCTAGGTTTCGCCTAAACGGATCGTCAGGGAAATTCGGCTAAGGAGGCAAGGTGAAACGCATATATATGGGCGATAGCTTTACTCGTATCGGGTTTTTTTCTTTGGGCTTCAGACCTGCATCTGTACGATTTTTTCGACAGACTTTCATGTTTGTAGCTCTTTCTTTTTTTAAAACCTTTTTTCCCCTCGAGATTGATTTGATTATTGGCAAATCAAAAATTGAGGGTATTTCAAACGAGTATAGTTATCTATATTTGTGTGTGTGTGTGTGTGTATATATATATATATATATATATATATATATATATATATATATATATATATATATATATATATATATATATATATATATATATATATATATATATATATATATATATATATATATATATATATATATAAATATAAATTACTGATTGAGCCACAGAGGAGCGTTTCGGTTAGCAAGGTCGATTTTACTGTTTTTGGCTCAATCGGTAAAAGCACGCCAGGCTATATGACGATTCTCTATAGGATACAGGTTCAATTCCTGCCGGTGGACGCATATTTTCTATGAAAATTTCTCGGACATTCAGGCCGGTAAATGTTGTTAATACTGTTTATTATATGCAGAGCATTTACTTAGATATTTGTATTTATAAAAAGAACGTATAAACATATAAAAATGTCTTAATATAATTGGATATTTGGGCAGCAATCTCTCTGTTATACAAGTTTCATTAAAAATGATTTTAGTGAATTAAATGAATCCTAGAATCATTTTTATAATACTGGTATAATATTTAATGTATACCTACTTTTGCACCCCAACCCCCGTATATACAAACTAGAGTGTTCTAACGTTTTCTTTAACACTAAGGATAAATCACTTTAAACCGATACACTTAGAATACTTTTCTGAGATTAAAAGATAAAAAAGAAATGAAAAAAAAATCTTCATTCGTAAGAAAAATCCTTGTAAAAGGTGTTTCATTAAGACGGATCAAAGTCAGCAGTAAATAAATCAGTGTTATTAGTGAAAATTTATTTCTTTATTGGATCATGTTATTTAAGTCATGGCAGTTATGTGTAAAAAATAATATCGCCCAAATTTCCGCCAAGGCTTCGGTGGCACACCTCCAATCGATGGTCAAAATTTTTGATGACGTCTCTGCATACTTGCTCCTTGATCTTCCCAATATGCCTTAATATCTCATCCTTCAGCTGTTGAATTGTTGTTGACCTGTCGGCATAGACCTTACTTTTGAGATGACCCCAAAGGAAGAAATCTAAAGGCATCAAGTCACACGGTCGTGGTGGCCAATTGACTTCGCGGTTTCGAGGGATGATGTGACCTGGGAACTTATTGCATTTCTGTTTGAATGTGAATTTTCGTAATAGGCTTCGATAACTTTAACATAATGTTTGATTATTAATCTTTCAATAGTTGAAATTGCCAAAGACTTCAGTTGTTAAATCTGAAAGAAAAAGAAAAAAATCATTAGACGCTTAAACTTAATTCATATTTAAAATCGATGCAAGTTATTGGAACACCCTTATATAACAAGAATTAAGAAAATGTACTTGTAAAAAAAAGAGAGAGAGAGAAAAAAAAAACAAAAAAAAAACAGACTCATCCGAAATAGCACTTTTTTTTCTTGAGCGAAACTAAAGTATCTTGGCTGTGATCAATAAAGATGTAGTTTATCCTGCTCTCATGCAAAACAGAATAGGAAACAAAACGAATATACTAAGGATCATTATTACCACGAAAATTAATTCCTCTGGAAAAAGAAGAAAAAAATCTCAGTTTCTTTACCTTGGTCTCTTTAAATTCAGGGTCGACCGATATTTATTCTACTCATCCTCATAATGCTTTCTTACATCCCCATTTCCCTCTCTTACATTCCAACTAAGTAATCCTCTACCTTGTATGGCTCTTGCGCTTTGTTTTGTGCGAACTATCAGTAAAAAAAGGGTATCCGAAATCGCTCGAGACAATACAAATTATGGACAATTCCCCCGCACACTTTGGCTTCAAGAAAGAAACATTGCAAACACAAAATTTCGTCACCATAAACTTATAATGAAATCTTTATGCCAGGAAAGGCCAAAGAATTTTTGATTATTTTATTAAAGTTTTTCATCCTTTATCCAATGTGCCATGTGTCCTCAAGGACACATGGCACAGTGGATAAAGGCGTTGGTTAGATCCAGTGACAGACCCAAAGAAGGTGAGTTCAATACCTGGTTAAGGCAGTGGAGAACTTTCAGAGGGAAAATTAGCAGGAGATATCTGATAACTGACATCCATCAAACATGGCACGTGGAACTAGAACAGTCTACCCCAGGGATCGAAATAAAGGGTTCAGTTCGAAATTCCAACCACCTGAAGAAGGCCGGAGCGTACAACGGCCGAAACGTTGTGATAAATATGGCGACAAAGATGAGGACAATAGTCCGACTAATGTAAATACTGTACATAATACTTCATCTTAGAAATATAGACAGACTTTTTCATCCTTTTTAGAACATTCGAAATTCTGATTAAAAATCTTTTTTTTTTTTTTTGAATTCGCTGAATACCATTAAAAAGCATGTCTTAACCGTAGTGACTTGTTTTGTAGGTGTTAACTGACAGTTAAATCGATGTATTTGACAGCTTAGGTCAAAGGAAAGTTATCGGACGGAAGAACAGAAGTGACATAAATTAATTCACTTAAGATTCGAAAAAATTAACTACACAGTACTTTTAAAAAATTAACCAATATATTGAGATATCTTATATTTTATTGATATTTTTCTTTTTTTACGCACTTAAGCTTTACATCTGAAGAAGATTTGTGGAAAAAAATAAAATTTAAAATACTAAAAATAAAATAAATTTAAAATTTCTTAACTAAGAGTGAACTAAAATTTCATAAGAGAGGTACCTAATTTTTACGTACATCTCAAAGAATCAAAGCTTTTCTAATTAAGTTTTGTTCGGTTTTGTATGTTACAATTCAGAGCTGAATTTTGGGTAACTGCGTGATTCGATTTTACAAATAAATCGATGATTTATATTATTCAAAATCTTCTGTTTTTAAATAAAATAATCAATAAAAGGCACAACGTCGAATTTCTTGGATTTTCATAAAATTAAGTAAGAGTGGGAGTAACAGATGTAAAAAAAATATTTTTATCATGACTTTCCAAAAAAAACATGTCTAAAATAATTTCATTTATTTGTGAATAAGTTCTGAAAGTTTCATTAAAATGCGACAATTATTTGATATTTGCAAGAATTTTCAAATCAATGTGTTTTTCATCAAAAAGGCGCTAAAACATTAATGATAAAAATATTACGTAGTAAAAAAAAAACAAAAAAAAACAAGATTTTTAACCAAAATTTCGAAAGTGCTAGAAAGAATGAAAAAAATAATGAAATGATAAAACAATACTTTGGTCTTTCCTCTTAATAATAACAAACATTTTGACGATAAAACTTCATTTTTATTAAATTTGTGGCCTTTTTTCATCACACTATGCTGTTTTATCGGCGAATTAGTAGAGATACCTTATGAGTTGAAGATCAACTGTAGATCAAATATGGAGAGAAAACCAACAAGATTATAAAATGAAATAAAGTACATAACCATTTAAGAAAATATTTTGAAAACACAGTAGAATCCCTCATATCCGGAATCCCTCATATCCGGAGTGTCTCATAACCGGAATCCCTCATATCCGGACATGATTTTGATGTGTATATTTGAACTATTTGGGTGATATGTAACGGATTTGAAATTTCTGTTTTTCAGGAAATTTACTTTGGATAATTGCTTATGCTTATTTCACCCTAATGGCCTGTGTTGGTGCAAAGGATGATGGGAATAAGAGGAAAGGATGACAATGAGACACATCTGCAACAAGATAGCGACGAGATGCATTGTGATGAAACCTGGACTGAAATTGAAAAAGCTAATGAAAAGGTTGTCAGTTTTATGGAAAGAAAGCCAACATTCACCTATGATGATTGCAATAACGCACACAGTTAAAAAGTGTCTTTCGTTTAAAATATTTCAAGAACAAAAGCAAAACGAAACATTATTTGTTTTGCATACGTGACATACTTAATTAATTTTCATTAAGATTACACAATTTATGTCTTTCTCCGGAAAATCTGTTATATTTCACTCACCATTAGCTTATTTTGTTTAATATAAAACATTGAAAAGAAATGTTAAACCTGATTTCATTTTTTTTATTTTAATCTAAATATAACCCCTCATATCCGGACTTTGTAACCAGCTCCTCATATCCGGAATCCGTCATATCCGGAATCCGTCATATCCGGAATCCCTGATGTCCAGACTTTGTAATCACTTCCTCATATCCGGAATCCCTCATATCCAGACCCTGTAACCAGTTCCTCATATCCGGAATCCCTCATATCCGGTAATCCCTCATATCCGGTAATCCCTCATATCCGGTAATCCCTCATATCCGGACTTTGTAACCAATTCCTCATATCCTGAAGGCCTTCTTAGTCCGGTTGTCAGGGATTCTACTGTATATTACTATATTACAGCATTACTACCAACTATAAATGTATAATTTCGTCGTAAAGTGTACAGATGAGAAGTCTGCTTGTCGTCTCGGCGAAAGCGTCGGCAGCCATATTGGATCTTACATATAACGTAATGCATACCTTGTGTGTTTATTAGATCTTTATTTTCTTTATTGCATCAATAAATTTGTTTTGGAACAAATCGGGCCTTACTTACCGGATAGCCTGTATTGATGGAGACATCGGTAATCGATTTTATCGGAATACGAACCAAGCTCAAAACTGGATTCCACCGGTACTTTCATTTACCCACATCTGAGTAAATTTGTATGAGACTTGCCCGTTTTAGTCTAGTGGTTAGCATGTTCGTCTTAAAAATAATTCATAAATATACTCAATGGGTGCTTTTGAAAAATGGCCTTGTATCTGAACTATGTCCGAAAAATAAACTTTGATGTTTCTGTATTATTCCAAATTACTGTTTAGTCTCATTCATCATCTCTGGTACCTTCTTTATGTGCCGTGTCCTTTCAGGACATGGACAATCATGACCCTCCACAGTTTCCTGTTCTGTGTTGCTCTTAATAAATTTTGTTTTTTTTGTTATTTCTCCTAAACCCTTTCCGCATACCATAACATAGTGAGTTTGAGTAAATACTCCAGCTCACAAAGTATCTTATACATTGTTTTCCTGTATCCATGTTTCCATCAATCGGTCCTGTGAGTATCAGATTTTCCAAGGACCCTTTCCTCATTATGTGCCCTAGAGATTTCAATTGTCTCTTCCTGATGTTAAGTATAAATTTCCTTTTTGTTTCCATTTTCTATAAAACCTCGTCGATTGATCACATGTCCAGTCTGTGTTATACTCAGCATCCTTCTGTAGAACCACATTTATGTTGCTTCAAGTCTCTTCTTCATCTTTCAGGAGACTGTCCAACACTCACTGCCATACAGGAGGACAGATATCATTTAACAGTTCAGTACTTTTTTCTTTGTTTCTAACGAAGTTATTTCTGTCTATTAATCCTTTAAAATCACAGTGTATAAAAGGTAATATAATTTTATACATTTATTAGTGACGTAACCTGATCTCAATGCTTAGTAATTCGATATTTCGTTGTTTGATAACAATGGATTTAGTATTA
>CAHIKZ030001224.1:3792500-3887500 GCA_903632075.3 Acanthosepion pharaonis
CATCGAAAAGACAACGTAATCAAGATAGAAATTCGTAAAACCTGGTTTCAGGAGCAGAAGCGACTTTGCACATTGTGTAGACAGCAGGACAGGTCGCTTTCAAAACCATGGTACTGCACTCAATGTGAAAGTTGAGGTTTTACATGATAAATAGTAACACAAAATATTATTTTCCAGATCATTACCATTTTTTGAGGAAATGAGTTTAAAGATTGAGTTTCAGTACAAAATCGTAGCGTTGGAATTTCATTTCAGTGATTAATGAAAGCCTTATAAAACAACCTTATAAAATTTACAATTTGCTTTTCAAATTGTATCTGGGCAAGATGCATGGCACAAGCACATTATTACTAAATCATTGTGCCATCAAATAAGAGCTTCATTTACTTCAAAGGGAAATTGTACTGAACAATTTAGCTATATTATGATGTAATATGTTATACAGTGCAATAGTTTTAGGGTGATTTTTCAATAAACAACGCAAATTTAAAACATATTTAATAATTCGTGTCCAGCAGTATTATGGTCTTATATAAACTTTTATTTATTTTTCGTTTTTTATTAATTATGATCTAACAAATCTTATTCACTGAATAACCTTTTTTGTAATCGTTTACAAATATTTTTAAACAGCTTTTACTTTTTACAGTAAAAAAAATAGCATATTTTGTTTGTGGGGATCCATAATTACATTTTTGATTTGAATATATTTTTCGCATTCAATGTATCTAATGCAAAAATATCAACTTTACATGGATTTATTCTTGAAATAGTAAAATTTTAAAAGTTTGTAAGCAAAAATCTGCAGAAATTAGGTATTTCGGTATATTTTTTCAGACGATTTTTAAAAATATATACTCAAAAATGGTTAAAAGCTAATTTTTGGTGTTCGTACTTAACACAATCGAACTCTAGCTTCCACATCGAGTGTAATGTTGATTTTCTAAAAATACTGAAAAATCTAACTACTCAAATTGACAGTGGAATGCAAAAAAAATCCCGATGAAAGGGTCCGTTTCGAAATTACATGAAAGTTATCTGAAAGAAAACAAAAAAAAAACCGGTAGGTTCAACGAGTAAATCGCTGGAAGTATAAAAACCAAGACGAAGACATTAGTTCGAATAAACCAGCTCGAATAAACCAGTGTATAAAACGGATATTGGTAATGTGGATGAAGACATAAGTCACGAACTAATACTGTTTCCGCCTTTACACGTTAAAAACGTTATTTTTAAAGTTTCACTTTGGAAAAGACCAATTACAGAGAATTCAAATTGGCACGAGAAATTTTCATTAACGCTTCCACGCAAAAAAAAACTGAAGTTCTTTGCACTAACCATTTTTTACCGAGTTTCTTGAAAATATTGGTGTTTTCAAAGAATTTGATTTCAGTTTAAGATAATTGTCTGTATGAATTTGGCATCATTTATACCCGACGCTCAAAAAAGCTGTTGAATTGAAGATCATTATTATTATTATTATTATTATTATTATTATTATTATTATTATTATTATTACCTAATTGTTTTTATCCTCATCTTTCTCTTCTTGAACTCAATCGTTTGTTCAAAGACCCAATTCGAAGGAATTATTTCCGTTGTTCGTTTCAAATGTAGTGCGCATGTGCGAGATAATCATTTGATCATGCGAGTACATTATTAGGAAGAGAGAAGGAAGAAGAGAATAAAGAACGGAGAGAGAGAGAGAGAGAGAGAGAGAGAGAGAGAGAGAAAGAGAGAGCGGTAGAATTATGCTTTATCGTTATATTTAAGGTTCGCCTTTTAATTACAGCGGGTTTAATTGCCACTTTCAACAACTTAACCCATCCCTGAACAAATAACCTGTTTGAGAGGATATTTTTTAAACACACACAAAAAAACGACTTTTTCTTTTAATTTCTTTTCTTTTGATCTTTTTTCCTCTGTTTTTTTTTTTTTTTTTTTTTTTTTTGTTTTCAGTTTCCTTTTTGGTTTTATTCTTGAAAAATAATTTAATTTCTTTATTCGTCGACATTTTATCAATTTTGGTTTTTATTCACTCCCTTGACCCCTGTTGATTTTCTTCTTCGTCTTGTTCTTCAATGCCCACTCTTTTTCTTCTTCTATTGCTTTTTTCTTTTTATAAACTAAATTTCACCCGATACAAAGAGAGCCACTCAAAGTAGAGGATTATAGTCAACACGGTAATGATGAAGGAGGAATAAGGTATGATATATGGTATAAATTTAAATGAACCAATTAAAATTTACAGTGTATCTACTGTATATATCAAGTTTAGAATAGGGCAGTATTATAATCATTATTATTGGTAGTAGTAGTATGTTTCTTCCCTCTGTCTTTTCTACAAATATTTTCATGGCAACTGATCTGACGAGCTACTTTCACTGGTACCCCAACTGCATGAATTTAAACGTGCTACTAGGTTGGCATCTCAGTCCCACCCTTTCACTGTCGAAACAGTTAAATGTAATCACCTCTTCTACTCCAAAAGCTTCTCTCACACTTCCTAACAATGGAACTCCCTTCCTCTTACTTGCTTCCCTGATAGCTATAATCTTCAAATATTCAAATGTAATATCTTCTAATGCCTTGATCTTGATCACTGTCCTTCTATTGATCCTTTCTGCAAACATCCCCCTCTATTTCACTTTCTGTAACCCCTTGCATGCTAGTGGCACTCCCGCCTTGCTGGGGGGGGGGGTGAAATGCTTAAAAAATAGTAGTAGTAGTAGTAGTAGTAGTAGTAGTAATATTCTTTGTTTTTTTTATCTCTTTTCTCGATATAGTTTTGTTTTTAAATTTATTAATAATAGTTTCAGATTTGTTATCCCCGCAAAACAATACGCTAGATTTGGCTGATTCATTCTGTCGAATGAAGATGGCTCAGTGGTAGAAGCTCTGACTGACACCAAATCGGTGGGGTTTCGATCCGGGCTAAAGGCATTCTGTTGTCTAGTCGCACTGAGGAGCTGTGATACAGCGAAACAGTACTGTCTGCGAATGATATATATATATATATATACACACACACAATGATTCTTTCCTCTATGTGATCATGGTTCAATCCCTTAATTCAAGATTCTGAATGCATTTCTATAGTAAAATAATTTGTGATGCCTGTTCTACTCAGCCGAGTCTCTATCCTTAGATAGAGTCTCGACTGAGTCACCCTCCGCCCGAAGACAGTTCTTTTCAGTCGCAAACCAGACAACGAACTATCCGACTCCAAACGGCTAATATTTATTTTTATATAAAATGTGGCACAAGGCCAAACATTGGGGATGGCGAAGGCTGGTCATCCTCTTTCTTATCTTAAACTTAGCTAGCTACAATCACTGACCCAAATATACAATATTCCTTGCACTAAAATACCACATTTTTACTTACCATTCTTACGGCAATCACCATAATATCACATAGTCTCTATGAAGTCCTAACTAATCCCAATCTGTACAATTTGTCTAGGGGGTGGTTGGGAAGAATACCAACATTTAAAAATGAAAACCCTAATGAATATTTACAATATGCGTAATATATATATATATATATATATATATATATATATATATATATATATATATATATATATATATAAGAAACTAAACAAAATAGTGCTAGTAATAAAAAAAAAAACATCATTCTTAATTGTGGCAGAAATATCAGTTAAGTGGATGAAATTAATGTGGGACTTGGATGAATTAAAAACCAATCATTCGATCAAGCACACATCTAAAAACTCATTCAACCACGACAACAAATACGAAAGAACACACGAAAAACGAAAAGCCTCCTACATCAAGCAGAAAACTGACATTTCGGGTCACCTAACCATGGAAAAAGGACGAGTAATTAAACTAAAGACTAAGTGGGGACAAAAATAAAAGGGGCCGCCAATGAGCATATATCCACTAACTTGGGGAGAAGAAAACTGAAAAACAAAACTAATCTAAACTAACCTATTTGGGGCGGGCTTGCCAATGTTTATAACAGAGGGGCTGCCAATATCCTGATGTCTAACCGGAATCAAAATGTCACTAAGTCAGCTCCCTTTACTCGACACAGACGCACAAGTCTCACCCACCTTTTGCCAAATTCTGATGGCGGCAATCGTCGCCTTTCCGTCCTGATCTTGGCTTTAAGCTGATGCCTAAATTATAAGATCAGTTGGGAAGAGGTAAAGTCCTCGTCCCCACATAATTCCTCGTGTTGCGTCGTCCATATCACAACTCGAAGTACAAGAACACATGGTGCTCAGCCTTGGTAAATGACGTTATCATATTGCTACGAACGGGACAAAGAACTTTCCGTGCAGCAGGCGAACCATAATGTCTCCAATAAATTTACACCACGGGACTACGACGTTGCAGTGGAAGAAAGTGTGACCCAGCGTCTCCACCGACTCACCGCAGCGGACGCAGTTTGGAGAATTTCCCAAACCCGATGAAGAAAGTTTTGTACCGACCCAGAGGGCCTTTCGGATTACCAACCAAGTGAGTAATGCCTCATTGCTAATGAGGCATTTCAGCGCAAGCGCCCAAGGTCATATGAAGCGAGCCTCCTGCTTCATTAAACAACGCTTCACCAGGGGCGTGATCAAATGTCTACGCAAAACAAGAACGGTGGGAATGGTAACTTTCGACCTTTGACTATATTAAATACAGAGTTGAAGATTTTGGCCAAGATCTTAGCCAGCCGTTTACGGGCTGTCCTGTCTAATCTGATTGGATCTGAACAGACTTGTGCTGTGAAGGGCAGGACTATTCAGGACAACCTTCATTTGGTACGCCTGATCATCGAGCAAGTCTAAAGTGAAGCCATGTTGATCAATTTAGATCATTCCAAGGCATTCGATGAAGTTGACCATCGATTTTTGGAGGCTGTCTTTTCAGTTACCAGTTTCGGTCCGTAAGATCGTATTGTCTTGCTTCATTCGTCAAGGTTTGCCTCTTTCACCGTTCCTTTAGGTTCTTGCGTTGGGGCCTTTTCTTCGCAAGTTAAAGGCGAATCCGATTATACGCGTAAACTCCTTACCTGGTGCTACCACCTTGGCCAGTTACTCCACCTATGCTGATGACGTTTCGGTTCTTGTGTTGAGCAGAGCCGAGATTGAAGAAGTCGGCAAATAGGTCACAGTGAACGAGACGGTGACAGGCGCCAAGATCAACTGTGGTAAGTTTGTTGGCTTGTAATTAGAGTTTCTCTTCACGGGCCTTTCTTCTGGACAGACGAATGGGCCGGTCAAGATACTCTGGGTCTGATTCAGTCCCGATCTCTTGCTGCAAATGAATTGGTCGGAGGTGCGTGAGAATGTCGAGAGAGTAGGTCGTCTGTGATCTCGGAGGAATCTTCCCTTTGACGACGTTAAATACAGAGTTGAAGATTTTAGCCAAGATCTTAGTCACCGATTTACAGACTGCCTGTCTAATCTGATTGGCTTTGAGCAGACTTGTGCTGTGAAGGGAAGAACTGTTCAGGACGACCTTCATTTGGCACGCTTAATTACCAATAAGTCGAAAGTGAAGCCGCGTGGATCAATTTAGTCCAAGGCATTCAATAGGGTTGACCATCGTTTTCGAGCCGTGCTTTCGCACTTGGATCCGACATCTGTACGCATCACCCGGCGTGCTGGTGGAAGTGAATGGGGTACGATCGGAGCCTTTCGTGTTGTCCCATTCGTCAAAGTTGTCTCCTTTCACCCTTCCTTTACGTCCTTGCAGTGGAGCTTTTCCTTCGCAAGTTAAAGACGAATCGGCTGTTACGCGAAATCTCTTTATCTGGTGCTACGATCTCGGTCAGTTACTCCACCTATGCCGACGGCATTTAGGTTCTTGTGTCGAGCAGAGCCGGGATTGACAAAGTCGGCAAAGAGATCAGAGGGTACGAAACGGTGACAGGGACCAAAATCAACCGAGATAAGTCTGTTGGCTTGCGGTTGGTAAATCCCATTGACGGAAGCGGCGGAAAGTGACACGTCATCTTTGGGTGTAATGTGCCAATATACGGCTTCCATCACGGAGCATTGTTTCCTCGCGTCAAACCCCTTGAATGGTTTACTACGGAAAGCAGTGTCATTGTCAGTGAGAAGTTCAACAGGAGGTTCCCGTTCAAAATATAGGGCCTTTAAATGGTTGATGACGCTGGCTGACTCTTGTCGATGCAGTTGTAGCCAGATTGTAAATCAAGTGGGTTCACAGTCAATCCGCGTCAGGTAATGTTTTACCATCGTGTTGAGTGATGTCCATACCAACCCGGGGCCACACTTCGCTATCGTCTTTCTTCTTGGACATCGTACTGGTGGTGGGTCTATGGAGTGGCACTTTCTACATTCTCTTACTACGACCCAAACCACTGCCTTAGACACCGATCGAATAACCAACCTTGCAAAATACAGGGTTCTTTTAACGCCAGTTATCTCCTGTTAATTCCCCTCTGCAATTTCTCCACTGCCTTAACCGTGTATTGAACTCACAACTCTTTGGGTCCTGTCACTGGATCTAACCAACGCCTTTATCCACTGTGCTATGTGTCCTTGAGTTTATTAGTCTTGATTCTAAGAATGTTAATTAAATGAGAATCACTAAACCTATTTCTTTCAGCAGTTTTGATGTTTTTCATGCAAGAAAAGAATTGTTCACAGCAGAATGCACAAACCTTCATGCATAACTATTTTCTATTAGCTCTGGCTTTTGCTCCACACACGAGCCAGTGAAAAAAAAATTTATACATACACAAAATAAAATAAATTCAATATGATTATTTTTGACATTGTTTTTCTTTTATAAGATTGTGAATAAAGAAATAATCCATAGAGTGGAAAACACTCCTCTTCAGTTGCTCTAAAGAAGGCCAACTTCTTTCAATTAAGTGGTGACAGAAGAATTATCATTGAATTTTTAAAGGTAAACCTAAATATTAAAGCAATACTTAAATGCAGCAATTAATTTTGAGTTCTTCTGTAAGATATTATTGCCTATCACATCTACTCATCCTTACCTATTGTGATAAAGGCCCAATCAAGAGCCCTCCACAGGAGCTAGCTTACATGAAAGCTGATAGAGCGGCTTTTAAGCTAATAACAAATATATATAATTACAAAAATACTATATTATTGGCAGTAAAAAACTTGTACACTATTTACATTAATCGGACTATTGTCCTCATCTTTGTCGCCATATTTATTACAACGTTTCGGCTGTTGCACGCTCCGGTCTTCTTCAGGTGGTTGGAATGTCGAACTGAACCCTTTATTTCGCTCACTGGGGTAGGCTGTTCTAGTTCCACGTGCCATGTTTAATGGATGTCAGTTATCAGTTATCTCGTGTTAATTCCCCTCTCCAAGTTCGCCACTGCCTTAACCAGGTATTGAACTCATACTCTTTGGGTCCTGTCACTGGATCTAACCAATGCCTTTAACCACTGTGCGATGTGTCCTCGAGGACATATAGCATAGTGGAGAACTTGGAGAGGGAAATTAACGTTACTAAGGTAATTGAAAATATACGTAAAGATTTTAGGTTACTGTGGGTCACATGAAAATATTAAGTGGGTCGTTGGACGTCCTTTGCTTTAAGATGACCCAAATCCCGCGACTGACACAACCGAAGAAAACATTGAGGCATTTCCAGTTTTTTTTTCAACGTTTCCTAACCCAAGATGAGTGTTGAGTTTATGGCTCTCCACAGAGTCCTTTTCTATATTATCTGTGTGTTGCCGTGATTTAGTGTGAGATAGAGTGGTTTCTAATTGTATTTTAAATGGTTTTGAATTCAGAGTTGTCCCTCTAAATTGAGTGCCACTCAAGGCTAGAGATCCGAGTTTGCCTTACTATTTAATCCATAGCTGCTGGGAGAAGAGACGCATTCTTGTTTTGCCGAGGTGAATTTGTGCGAAAGTGAATACAATAAACAAGACCGGAATTTGAACTCGGTTCGCTGATTCCACTCTCCGCACTTATAGTCGTTTCACTACCTGCACACCTTTACCACCTTTTTTTTTTCTTTATGATATAGGACGTTGGTGATCGTCATGCATTTCTTTGATATCAGTGGGTTCCCATAATTGATCTTCGGAAAGATCGTGGAGTAGTGCCCTGTTGCCTTTTCTGTGGTTTTCGATTCAGTGTCCTTCAAAGTTGGAGTGAGGGAGAGATGGATTCATACCTTTCTTTTTTGTGTGAAAGTGAAGTACTATCGGTTAGAATTTGAACTCGGTTCTGTGCTGCTAATGCTTACAGCCGTCCATCCTTACTGACACGTCACGATACGTCACGTGGCCCACGACGTCCACATGTATTTTTTTTTTTTTTGCATTAAGGTTCACTTTGTACAAGACCCGGGAGCCACTCAAAGTAGAGGGTTACGTTAAAAGGTAGTTGATATTGGATAGGAGAGGAAAGTAACGGTTAACTGTAGACTTAAAGAGGTTAAGATTGTAGTGTTCGGCGAAACATCCTTTTGGGGGTCCGTTCAACAGAGCAATGGTTCGGAGGAAGAAGCTGTTCGAGTGGAACTTACTTCACGTCGATGAAATACGGAGGGAATGGCGGGTCCTAACCGTAAAGGTTAGACCTGACGGGACCATGGAATATAGTTCTTCCGAGCACTTTCCATAGAAGTAGCGACAGAGCAGTGAGAGACTCGCCCCATCCCACTTGTAAGAAAGAGGTTGCATCGTGGAAAATAATTTTTTCTCCCTCAAGGACTCAGAATCGCTTTTGAACTCTATCAAGACTGGGCAGCTACCGACTAAATATGGCAGCAGTGCTCCATTTTCGGCCTGATCTGGCTCTTGTAGAGGATAGCATAAGGAGTCAGGTACTTACTGGAGCGGTACAGAGAGCCGATCATTTTACCTGCATCTTTAGCGATGGATCGAATATAAGAGTTCTATTTGAGGTCACGTGTAAGTGAGGAGTAATATTCTCTCTGAAGGGACGATGCCACCTCGTGAAGGCATTCATTCATCGTAACTGGCGGTAATTCAAGGTCTGATCGGCGGTGATCGAATGTAACTAGTCTTGTTTTTGTAGCTGTAGCTGCATTGCTGTGTCTAAGGGGTGATACCATGACGGGTTCACTCGATCTGGTATTTATTTTAAATTAAAAAAAAAATTATTTGAAGCTTTCAACTTTATGGTTATTATTATTTGACATTATCTGTTAAAATCCGTCGTTGGAACGAAAGTATTTGAAGTGGTAACCTTAAAATATTATATTACATTGAATGAATGAATTAAAAAATGTCTCTGGAACATTTAGTCGGATGTATAAAATAATAACTATGGTGGGTAATCGAATGACAAAATGAAAAAAATAACTCCAAAGTTACGCGTTTCGTCCCTATAAGTAACTTTTCAAGACTAATTTTTTTTTTCGAAAGACTCAGTCGCGTATATATATATATATATATATATATATATATATATATATATGTGTGTGTGTGGAAGAAATGCAACACTTAGTATCCGCTTGCGTTTTAGTAGCTTTATTGCTTTGCTTAGAATGGAATGATTTAAAAAATAGAAATGCATGTGAAAATGTCACTCTTTCCTATTTGGATTTTCTGATGAATTTCAATTCTGAAGTTAATGATTGAATAAACTCATGGCGAGTCGCATTACGAAATAAACGCGGGAATTTCTCGCTTGCCACGTTAACATTTCATTGAACCAGACGTTAAATACGCGAGAGTGCTTACGATTTTACATTGAAAACGTTAAAGATACAGGGACGCTTAGCTTTAAAATTGAATTTTCAAATTGATTTTTTTCTACGGCATAGCAATTTTTTGCAGGTTATTTAAAGCCAGAAAATATTTTTAGATTCGAAGAATTTTCTTTTTTTGGGGGGGGGGTAGATAATAATGATTTAGTGATACAATTTTGACTAATTGACCTATAGCTGAGGAGAAACTAGGTGGATTCATA
Source organism: Acanthosepion pharaonis (assembly GCA_903632075.3). Classification (NCBI taxonomy): domain Eukaryota; kingdom Metazoa; phylum Mollusca; class Cephalopoda; order Sepiida; family Sepiidae; genus Acanthosepion; species Acanthosepion pharaonis. The sequence continues at coordinate 3,802,426 of CAHIKZ030001224.1, forward strand.
CCTTTACCAATTTTATCTATTTGCGCGTAAGTGAATATAACAAACTCAAATGGAATTGGAACTCGAGTCTCCGATTAACACTTCCAAGCCATTATTCATTACACCACCCACACATCCAAGCTTACAACACCTGGTATTCCCAAGTGAACACCCAAGCAGGTTCGACGTTGCTTAACTTTGGTGATCGTACGGGAACCAATGTTTGAACATGATGTGGCCATAAGTGACTTTCTTGACATCCAATGTATTTCAATTTATAACATAGCCGATCTCATTCTGTTTTCTATCGATTTTTTTTTGATTTTTTTATCGCCATTGTTTTTAAATATCTCGCATTGCATCAGTATTAGGTTCGTGAGCAAAAGAGACATTGTACGATCCTGGACATAAATTGTCATCTTATAATTCGATTATTCCTATTAGTCTGCTATGTAGATTTGTTTGTCATATCTTCCAGCAATAAATATAGCTGACGTGTTAGAATGAAATAAAAATCTGGACGTTATCAAAAGGATTTCTCGAATTTATTTCGAAACGGAATCAGCCATTTTGAACGGAGATTATAAAAACCAATCGGCCAATATATAAATCCATTTTTAATTTAATTTCAATACAGAGAACGCTCTACATTTCAATGCAACTTTTTTTTTCTTCGCCCATCTTGGACTTCTTTTTTTCCCCAATTTCTCTTTTGTTCTTTTTACATTTTTCTCGTTTTATGCTCCGCCCATCACGGCCATCTTTTTTCCTTCCATTGTTTTTAATTTCTTCCTTTTTATGTCTGTCTCGGTTCAGTTTTAGTCTCTTCATTTTTCTTGCCTTTTTCTTTCTTTCTTTCTTTCTTTCTTTCTTTCTTTCTTTCTTTCTTATTCCTCTTTTCTTCCTTTCATAATTCGTTTATTTCTCTCTCTTTATTTCATCCTTCCCCATTCTTTCTTCCTTTCTTTTCTTTCTTTCTTTCTTTCATAATTTGTTCTTTTCTCTCTTTATTTCATCCTTCCTCTTCTTTCTTTCTTTCTTTCTTTATTTATTATTCCTCTTTTCTTCCTTTCATCATCCGTTCTTTTCTCTTTCTTTATTTCATCCTTCCCCATTCTTTCTTTCCTTTCTTTCTTTCTTTCCTCTGTCTTCATTTCATCCTTCCTCTTTCTTTCTTTCTTTGACTGATTCGTTTCATTTACTCATTCATTGTATTTTGTGATTGTTCATTTCTCTTTTATTCTTTCTTTCGCCATTATTTTCTTTACGGCATATTCTTTCTTTCATTCTTTCTTTCTTTATTTCTTATTTTTCTTTCTTTCTTTACAAATTAATTTCATCTGTTTGTTCTTATTTTATATTCTTTGAGTCTTTCTTTTATTTTGTTTTTATTTACGCCTCATATTCTTTCATTTCTTTTTCATTTTTCTTCTTTTCTTTCCCTGGATGTTTTTTTTTTCTTTACTCATTCATTTTATATTACTGATTATTTTTTCTTTCATTTTTTTTTCTTTCGGCATTATTTTCTTTTCTGTATATATTCTTATCTTTTTCTTCTTCCTTTCTGTTTTCCTTTTTTGTTTTTTCGTTCTTTCTTATTTCTTTCTTTTTTCCTTCTTTCGTTCTTTTTCCTTCTTTTTTGTTTTTTCTTTCTTTATTTAATGTTTCTTTCTCTTTTTCTTTCTATTTTCTTTCTTCTTTTTTCTTTCTTTCTTTTTATCTTTCTTACTTTTTTCTTTCTTTCTTTTTCTTTCTTTCTTTATTTCTTCCCATTTTTCTTTTTCTTTTCTTCTTTCTTTCTCTTTCTTTTTTCTTTCTGTTTTTCTTTTTTCTTCCTTTTTCTGTCTTTCTTTTTTATCTTTCTTTCTTTCTCTCTTTCCTTCTTTTTTCTTTTTTTATCTTTCTTTCTTTCTTCCTTTATTTTTGTTTTTCTTTTTTCTTCCTCTTTCTTTCTTTCTTTCTTTCTTTCTTTCTTTCTTTCTTTCTTTCTTTCTTTCTTTCTTTAACCTAGAATATAACCTATCCTATAATGTTTGCAGTTCCTTTCTCGTGCCAGTTATTTCCTTTCTTCCACATTTCTGGAATTCTTTTTATCATGGAATTTGCATTTAACCAAACAGCGAAAACAGCCGGAAGGCAAAAAAGCATTCCTGTCAATTTTTAATCTCTTGCTTAATTAATCCATTGCATAATTAATCTGAGAACATCTTACATTATTAATCTAATAATCTGTCGAGTTGGAATTAATATAATAATTCAACCCAAAAATAACTTCAAAGTTCAAATTAAGAATATTTTTTTTTATCACGAGACATTCCCAGAAGCATTTCAGTAATTTTTAAGAATTAGAACTTGACACAATAACAGAAATTAATTTATAATGATCTCATCTATCTAAACTTTATATACATGTATATATCGAGTTGCTGAATATAACTTCAATCAACTAATTAACAAATTTCATTTGCATTAATCATATATATATATATATATATATATTACAAGTATATATTACAAGTATATATACTTGTTCGTTATTTTAGTGTGTTTCCCCCTCTTTTTTGCTCTTCAATATCGCTATTATTCATTTTGCTAATCCAACGATTGTCTCCTGATGAGATGTTGGCTGAAAGGGCCCTAGAGACTTTTAATATTAAAATCAATGGTTTCCTAGTTTTTAAAACTATATATATATATATATATATATATATATATATATATATATCCGATGCGATGAGAACGAAAGTAATATATAAATTCCAACGTTCACAACATTAATCCAAAAGAGGGCTCGATACCAATAGTAGAGCGATAATTATTTATTTATTATAATTTTATTATATAGACAAAACCATTTTACTCACTACAAAGATGCAACTTGGTTTCAGTGCATTTCAACTGCACTTCGACAGGTGAGAATCGAAAATGATTATGAAAAACGCTGGTTGTAGGCAAGCCGTATGTGAAACGTCACTTCCTTTTTCCCGTTTGTTTGAAAAGACAAATATACATTAAAAAATATACATAAAAAAAATGGTGACGGAGTGAAACAATGTTGCTTGTTGATAGCAGTTTGGGGAAGAATGGATTGGGTGTTTAATGTTGACTGGTCGAAGTTGCATCTTTCTAGTGATTAAAATGGTTTTGTCTATATGATAAACTTATAATATATATATATATACACATTTATATATCAAAAATCATATATATATATATATATATATATATATATATTAATAGAAAAACAGCTCTTAAAATGCGTCTACCCTGAATGCACACTGGAAAGAAAAAGTGTTCCACGTCACATAAAATGTAGTGCTGTTCTAGATTACGAATTACAATTCTGGTGCACAGTGTACCACTACTAAAATATACATGTTTTTACACATTTGTCGTATAAAAACACACGCGCATATATATATATATATATATATATATATATATATATATATATATATATATATATTATAGTTAAAATTAAATTAAAAATGTGTATAATAATTTTAAATTCAAACACAAAAGTTTTAAATTAAAAAAATTAAACGCAAAAATTTAGAATTTAAAATTACAGCCGGTTTATAATTATAAACGACGCACGTGTTACATCTAGCCTTCCTGCACAGGTATATTTCCATCAATAAAATACATTACTTTAGTCTGATGAAGTCCTTCTAGAAGTTGAAACGCTAAATTATTTTCACTTCGTCATTTTATTGTTTAACATTGTTCTGATATATATATATATATATATATATATATATATATATATATATATATATTGCCCTGACGATCCGCGTAGGCGAAACCTAGGTAGGCTTGTCTGGTCATTGAAGAGTGTTGTCATGAAAAGGACAGTTTTTCTATTGGTTGAAAAGTGTTGCCCATAAAAGGACAGTTTTGCAGTCATTGAAGAGTGTTTTCCTGAAAAGGACAGTTTTTCTATTGGTTGAAAAGTGTTGCCCATAAAAGGACAGTTTTGCAGTCATTGAAGAGTGTTGTCATGAAAAGGGCAGTTTTTCTATTGGTTGAAAAGTGTTGCCCATAAAAGGACAGTTTTGCAGTCATTGAAGAGTGTTGTCATGAAAAGGACAGTTTTTCTATTGGTTGAAAAGTATTGCCCATAAAAGGACAGTTTTTCAGTCATTGAAGAGTGTTGTCATGAAAAGGACAGTTTTTCTATTGGTTGAAAAGTGTTGCCCATAAAAGGACAGTTTTGCAGTCATTGAAGTGTGTTGTCCTGAAAAGGACAGTTTTTCTATTGGTTGAAAAGTGTTGCCCATAAAAGGACAGTTTTGCAGTCATTGAAGAGTGTTTTCCTGAAAAGGACAGTTTTTCTATTGGTTGAAAAGTGTTGCTCATAAAAGGACAGTTTTGCACTCATTGAAGAGTGTTATCCTGAAAAGGACAGTTTTTCTATTGGTTGAAAAGTGTTGCCCATAAAAGGACAGTTTTGCAGTCATTGAAGAGTGTTGTCATGAAAAGGACAGTTTTTCTATTGGTTGAAATGTGTTGCTCATAAAAGGACAGTTTTGCAGTCATTGAAGAGTGTTGTCATGAAAAGGACAGTTTTTCTATTGGTTGAAAAATGTTGCCCATAAAAGGACAGTTTTGCACTCATTGAAGAGTGTTATCCTGAAAAGGACAGTTTTTCTATTGGTTGAAAAGTGTTGCCCATAAAAGGACAGTTTTTCAGTCATTGAAGAGTGTTGTCATGAAAAGGACAGTTTTTCTATTGGTTGAAAAGTGTTGCCCATAAAAAGACAGTTTTGCAGTCATTGAAGAGTGTTATCCTGAAAAGGACAGTTTTTCTATTGGTTGAAAAGTGTTGCCCATAAAAGGACAGTTTTGCAGTCATTGAAGAGTGTTGTCATGAAAAGGACAGTTTTTCTATTGGTTGAAAAGTGTTGCCCATAAAAGGACAGTTTTGCAGTCATTGAAGAGTGTTGTCATGAAAAGGACAGTTTTTCTATTGGTTGAAAAGTGTTGCCCATAAAAGGACAGTTTTGCAGTCATTGAAGAGTGTTGTCATGAAAAGGACAGTTTTTCTATTGGTTGAAAAGTGTTGCTCATAAAAGGACAGTTTTGCACTCATTGAAGAGTGTTATCCTGAAAAGGACAGTTTTTCTATTGGTTGAAAAGTGTTGCCCATAAAAGGACAGTTTTTCAGTCATTGAAGAGTGTTGTCATGAAAAGGACAGTTTTTCTATTGGTTGAAAAGTGTTGCCCATAAAAGGACAGTTTTGCAGTCATTGAAGAGTGTTGTCATAAAAAGGACAGTTTTTCTATTGGTTGAAAAGTGTTGCCCATAAAAGGACAGTTTTGCAGTCATTGAAGAGTGTTGTCATGAAAAGGACAGTTTTTCTATTGGTTGAAAAGTGTTGCTCATAAAAGGACAGTTTTCCAGTCATTGAAGAGTGTTTTACTGAAAAGGACAGTTTTGTATCAACCAAATAATTCACAACATATAATTCTTCCTTCTTTTGCATTTATACTTGTATATTTTTTCTACTTCGTTACTTAACTATTTAAAAATGTAAATCTAAAATATCGCCATGTTGGAATTGTCATCCTTTTTCCTTACGCCCGTCATTTATATGTGAAAATTATTGTTGACATTCCTTTTAGTCGAATTCGAAGTAGTGCAAGTGAAAATATGCCCGTACATTTTTTTAACTCATTATTGCTCTTCTCTCAGAAAATGGGTGATTTGGTCTTAATGGGTTATAGGTAGAAATCTAGTTAATAGTTCTAAAGGAATATCTTTCCAATTTGAAGTTTCGTAGATGCACCCAGAGGAAGCCAAATCTATTGAATTCATTAACAGATATTTTATTTATATACACTACATAAAAAAAAAAAACAAATTTCAACCGGGTTTTATACTAAAAACGATGTAACATAGTAACATTAAAAAATACTCTTAACATTTAAACGTAAGTTGTTCGATTTTTATATTATCACATTTTTTTCTTAATAAGTAATGATTTTTATTTACTTACATTGTTCTGAAAAGGACAGCTTTGCAGTCGTTGAAGAGTGTTGTCCTGAATGTAAAATAACTACAATGGCAATAGTAGTAGTAATTCTCAATAACTTTATTCTCCTACCAACGAGATACAAATACAAAAATTACATCTGGCCACTCAGCTGTTTACATAACACTGGACGATGCAACTTATGTCTGCCTGTGGAAGTCCCCCATATTCAAATGAATCCTTCCATTTCTACTCTACACACAGAAAGGACAGTTTGGTAGCTGTGTTGCCCTGAAAACGACAGTTTTTAGTAGTTGAAAAGTGTTGTTCTGAAAAGGACAATGTTCACGTTCCACACTAATTTAAAGAAACGTTTTATCAAGATCAACCCATCAATATAGAAAGAGTGGTAACAATTAGGAGGCTTATGAAGTTTATTTCCTTGAAAAACAATGTTTTAAAGGAAAGATTTTATAAATTTCAACTAATCCCTTCACTAACTGCTCCGTCAATGAAAGCTTAATATCACCATTAGCATTACCACCTGTGATTGACACTAGAAAACGCCTTTTTTTGTGTGGTGGCAGTGGAAAGGATATGACTACCCTGTGTGTCAAGGTACAGATGTTATTTATAAATATAGTGGAACCTGGGTTCACGAATTTAATTCGTTTCAGAAGCCCGTTCGTAACCCGAAATGTTCGTAAACCGAAACTATTCTTCCAATAGGAATCAATGTAAAATGGATTAATCCGTTCCTGGTCCAAAGATGATTGCTTATTTAAACTTTAACAAAAGTACTTTGTGCAGAAGTTTATGCACAAAACTAAGGAAAATCATATAATATATAAAACTAATGAAAATTATTAAATCTAAGAAATAAATAAATCCAATACAAAAACAGATAAAATATAGACGAACATTTCAATTTTAGCGTACCTTTAAGTATGAGAGTTGATGGCGTAAGTGGAAGGGGAAGGAAAAAGATGTTATTGTTTGGAAAATGGAAGGAAAGACATGATCATCTCTTTATTTAGAAGAATAGTTGAGATCGTTGATTTTGCCATATGAAACTGAGTAGGAAGAGACAATATCATCAACAACTGTTTTTCTCTTAACTTTTCTTTTTTCTTTACCAGTATCATTGCTAGCTTTCTTTGAAGCTATGACTGAGGACAAATGAAGAGAAAAAATAGTCACACTCCAATAAAATCAGAAAAGAAAAGCACAGGACAACACACGATTGTATACAACATGGCGGTCGACTCAGAAATGATTCCATTCGGTTTAACTCGGTTCGGCTATGTTGTTCGACAACCAAAATTTTGTCCGATAACCGAGGTATTTTCATCTCGAATTTTCTGTTCGAAAACCAAATTTACTCGAGAACCGAGGTTGATCTGTATTTTAACGGAAAGAAATTAGAAAGTAAAAGAATTTAGTGCTGATAAAATGACTCCATTAAGCACCGGACAATGAAGTAACGAAACAAAACCAGACACTTTAATAGACGCCTCTCTCTCTCTCTCTCTCTCTCTCTCTCTCTCTATTTATATATATATTTTTTTTTCTGTTGACACGATTTCTACGTTCGACATAAGAGGGCCAAATATATTTCTGCCAATTTAAAACTACATGAAAGGTTACACATTGTGTGGGAGTGACCCACTTCAGAGGAAATCCGAGACGATTCTTTTAGCACTCAGTATTCTGTGAGAGTTGCGCGATAAACCACTTGACATTGAACTTGAGGTCTCCTCGGACGTGCGAATATATAAAGGTACCTAAAAAAGAGACATACCTAAAGTTTAAAATGCATTTAAAAAAATTAAAAATCTTTCTTGAAGCTATAATGGTAGCTTTAATTCTAAGCCTACAAATTAAATTTTATATTCCCAATAAACAGAATACAGAGCTCACCCCCCTCTCAGATTGTGTGCTAATACAGTATGATATCTACCGTCGATTTTCTACTAAATTATGATTTCATACTTTTAACAGTAAATATCATACCATAGTGTGTAAATTGCTCTCGAGTAGTTTGTAACACCCTATTTATCATCTCTCATTTGCGTCTCTCTCTTTGGGCACAGTGCGCTCAGGGGCGACGCCGTCAAAGGACAAAATCGCAACTGAGGGAAATTATACCTCTCAATATAATTTTCTTCAGTTGCGATTCTGATTAAAATTTCCCCGGCCCTGGGGAACAGCTGCCCGGGGCTGCGCTCTCTCATTGTACCAGAGAGAGGGATTAGTGCTCGCACCGAGGCCAGCGCAAGCTACGGTTGCGGGGGCTCGAGGAATTTTTGTTCCTAGCCCGGGTGTACGCGCTCGGGTACCCACCTTAAAAACTGACCTTGTGTCGCATCTCGTCTTAGTGGGGAGACAGAATAAATGCCGTGTGTTATCTACTATTTATTTTCCACTATGGTATGATATTTACTAACTGTTAAAATTCTTCTTATAGATACAAATATTTAAGTAAATGCTCTGTTTTATAATAAACAGTATTAACAACATTTACCGGCCTGAATATCCGAGAAATTTTCATAGAAAATATTCGTCCTCCGACAGGAATCGAAACTGTATCCTATACTGAACCGTCATTTAACCTGACGTGCTTTTGCCGATTGGGCCACAGAGGATCGTTCGGTTAGCAAGGTCGATTTTACTGCCTTTAAATTACAATCTTCCGTAATTCCTGTCGGAGGACGTATATTTCCTATGAAAATTTCTCGAACATTCAGGTCGTTAAATGTTGTTAATACTGTTTATTATAAACAGAGCATTTACTTAAATATTTGTATCTATAAAAAGAACGTATAAGCATAAAAAATGTCTTAAAATAATTGTCGGACTTTGTCCATTTCATAATGTGTAACTGTTAGAAGTATGAAATATCTTAGGGCTATAGGCAGGGATTAGTGAACTGATTATGTATTAAGAATCATTAATAATTTTTTATACAAAAAATCAAATAGTGATTTTAATGTTCGTAAACTGATTTGATGTCATTTAAAATAAAACAGTAAATCGGTCATCATTTTTCCTGAGCACTTTCTAGCAATAATGAATGCATCGTCGTTTACGGCAGGTCGCAAATGCCTCGGTAGATATCATACTACAGTAGCACCGAAAACTGATATAATTTAAAATGTAGATATCTGAGTAGCTACATATCCAAGGCAAACATAATTAAATAAGCTTCATGTTGAAATTGAAAGATTCATTTTGTCAAAATTCGAACAAAATATTCAAGGGAATGTTGATAGCCAGGATCCCAAAGCACTGCTCAGGGCCCTCAATCAGGCTTCCCGCCTGTCCGGATGAGGTCGGGGAGTTAGGGTTAGTACCCACCGGCCCTGCTCAGGTAATCAGGATTATATGTTGTTCAGAAATGACTCGTCCAATATGAACATGTCCGACACTGGCCGGAAAGATCTTTTCCACGCCTTTTATCAAATCTCATTCGTCGAATGAAGATGGTTTGTTACCAGTATCTGTCTATATTTCTGAGATGAGGTATTATGTACACTATTTACATTATTCGGACTATTGTCCTCATCTTTGTCGCTATATTTATTACCTTTCGGCCTTTCAGTATCTGTCTATATTTCTGAGATGAGGTATTATGTACACTATTTATATTATTCGGACTATTGTCCTCATCTTTGTCGCCATATTTATTACAACGTTTCGGCCTTTCAGTATCTGTCTATATTTCTGAGATGAGGTATTATGTACACTATTTACATTATTCGGACTATTGTCCTCATCTTTGTCGCTATATTTATTACCTTTCGGTCTTTCAGTATCTGTCTATATTTCTGAGATGAGGTATTATGTACACTATTTATATTATTCGGACTATTGTCCTCATCTTTGTCGCCATATTTATTACAACGTTTCGGACTTTCAGTATCTGTCTATATTTCTGAGATGAGGCATTATGTACACTATTTATATTATTCGGACTATTGTCCTCATCTTTGTCGCTATATTTATTACGTTTCGGCCTTTCAGTATATGTATTTGTTGTTTCTGTCTACATTTATGAGATGAGTTATTATATACATTATTTACATTATTAGGACTATTGTCCTCATCTTTGTCGTCATATTTATTACAACGTCTTCAGGTGGTTGGAATGTCGAACTGAACCTTTTATTTCGCTCACTGGGGTAGACTGTTCTAGTACCACGTGCCATGTTTAATGGAGGTCAGTTGTCAGTTATCTCCTGTTAATTCCCCTCTGAAAGTTCTCCACTGCCTTAACCGGGTATTGAACTCACACTCTTTGGGTTCTCAAGGAAACATGGCACAGTGGATAAAGACGTTTGTTAGATCCAGTGACAGGATCGAAAGAGTATGAGTTCAATACCCAGTTAAGGCAACGGAGAACTTGGAGAGGGGAATTAACAGGAGATAACTGACAACTGACCCCCATTACACATGGCACGTGGAACTAGAACAGTCTACTCCAGTGAGCGAAATAAATGGTTCAGTTCGACATTCCAATCACCTGAAGAAGGCCGGAACGTACGACGACCGAAACGTTGTAATAAATATGGAGACAAAGATGAGGTCAATAGTCCGAATAATGTAAATGGTGTGTTACCAGTTTTCAATATCTCTATCTATTGCCCCCACTCTCCCAAAATAAAACCTCAGATAGAAAGTAGTGGAGAACCAGGATCGCCCACGCCTTGAAGGGACACGCGATATAGAAGTAAAATGTGAGGAAACTGTCCAGCATTTACTGCCATATAGGTAGATTTATATTACGTAAATTTCAGTAAATTTAAAAAAATGCTAAAGGCCACAGTGGATAGGAAGTTGTGGAGAGCCTTGATCGCCCATGCCTAGAAAGGAAGCGGCACATAAAAAAATGGCTGAATAAGGAGAAAAATATCCTTTTAGGAAAGAACTTTTCAAATTTTTTACTTGCTATTAAATTTAATTTTCATTCAACCCCAAACAAATTAATTGAAAATAAACTTACAAAAAAAATTCATTGTAATGAATTTTTGAAGAAAAACAAATTATTACCAACAATACATTATTACCAGCAATACATTTTTGAAGAAAAAATATTACCAGCAATATATTTTTGGAAAAAAAATATTACCAGCAATAAACATCTTGTCGGCATTAAATAACCCATTGACGTTAAGATGCCTAAACGAAACGAAACGAACCGGAACGAAACGAAACAGATTTCAGTATCGTATTTTGCATCTTCTGTTTAAACACTTCCCAGATTGACAACTTCAATTTGTAACTCACATCTTGGATGGCACTAGGATGCTTTTCACACATTTAATATATTTCCTTTTTTAATTCTTTGCAAAAGGCGGCTTGGCCGAGTTTGAACAGCAATCTATCATGAATGGCATTACTGTCCAACATAATTCAGCCTTGCCACAAATTTGTTAAAAATAAGTGACATTTTGTACTTAAAAAAAGGTGTTATTGTTTGGCTTTTGAAATATAATTTACCGACCATATGATCCTTATACGACCCGTCGGTGGATAATGCGTAGTTAGGGAGTCGTCTGTTGACCTTGTTGACGCCCCGTAAATTCCACCTCATCACCCATTATTTTGCCGCGCCCTTGTCTCGTTTTTCTTTGTCGCTGTCGACATTTTGTTAGTGATTCAACTAAGTACTGCCATATTTGACTGACAACTGACGATAGTATTTCTTTCCCATTTGGTTTCGTTTGGAAGGCGGCAAACATATTCTACAAAGCATAACAAATGAAGCCGGTAGAATATGAGAAACGGGTTCGAATCTCACTAGAGTCAAATGGTTGTTATTATTATTAATTTATTGATAATATTGGCTTGAGGAAGCGATCCTAGCGTGAGGCATCGTTGAAAGTGAGAATCAGACCAGGTGTAGACCTAAGCCTCGTGAGAGAAAGTGAAGAGACGGAACTGTTTCGGAAGCCGTCAAGGGTGCGCTTGCCTCAAGTCGTATGTCAGCGTGGCCGAGGATCTGTGCGTACAGATTTTGCCAGATTATGCGCTTTCTCACATAAACCGTAACTAATGTCTGTTAAACATAGTTACAGAATAGACCATCGGTTGACTCAGTAGGCGTCAAATTAATGTACGTGCCTGAGTTGGTGCCTGAAATAGGATTGAGCTAGACACCTACGCAGACGAGTGGAGTCAAAACAAGCAGTATTTTTCTGTTTTCTTCTTCTTCTTCTTAATATTATTATTATTACTATTACTACTACTACTACTACTACTACAACGTTAATGTGTAAATAGCGTAAGTGCTAACCTCGGCGAAAGTGGAATCGACTAATTGAGTTTACGATCTGTTGCGTTCACTTTCGCACAAATAAATATGTCTCCCCTCTATGGGTTAAATAACAAGACAGACTAGGTTCTCTACATCTGAGTGATAGCCAACCTAATGGAATTACTAGTCTGAATACAAAATCGCCAAGTAGGCAATGGGAAACCACTTTACTACCTTCATAGCAATTCACAGATAATAAAGAAGAGAAGGCTGTGGAGAGCCGTGACCACTTACGCCCTGAAAGGATATGGCATTTACATAAGATATGAATAACATTTATAAACAAAGATGGCCGCCTTTATACACGACGGATACAATGTTCTGCGGCTTCTGATTGGTTAATCTTCTATTGGTAGACTATAAAGGGAAATAAGTCATTCTGACTCGCTCACTAGTTATGTAGTATATACCCAAAAAACCGTAACACACCCATCAATTTTTCCATACATACCACATGTGTGTGTCATTCCGAAAAAGATCAATGATGTTCAAAATATAATGATTCGGTTATTTTAATTTTCTAAATGAAATTTACAAACATGAAAATAGATTTGAAATTCTTTTTAATATATATATCTATCTATCTATCTATCTATCTATCTATATATATATATATATATATATATATATATATATATATATATATATAGTCATCTACAGACAGACTGTTTCGCTGTATCATAGCTCATCACGCCGGGACCGAAATCGGAGATCGACGCCCGGCAGAGAGAAAGGCGAATTTTTGCGTATTTATTTGTTCATAAACACATTCAGAGAACTCAATCGGTAGGAGAGTCTTGCATTATCAGCAGTAATAGTGACTGTTTACAAATTCGTTACTCCCCATAGTGCCTGACCGATTAAATTACTGTATCACAGCTCATCAGTCTGGCTAGACATCCGATCGCTTCAGGCCGTGATCGAAACCCGACTTGGTATCAATCGGAGATTCTAACCCCTAGATTATCGACGCCCGGCAGAGAGAAATTTGTTTTTTCATAAACATATCAGTCACGCTCAATCGCTTAATGAGTAAATATAAATAAATGTACGTGTAAGTGTTCACATACAAATACATACGTATATCTTTTGGTGTAAGAAAAACAGTGCTCATTGCTAAATAACAGAGCTATTACGTATATATTTGTTATATCGTGGATAATACGATATAAACAACCAGGTAATCCTGAGTGGAAAGATTAAAGTAACACAGGAATTAAATAAAACAATAACAAGTTTTTATTGTACGAAAAGTACAATGAGTAAGAGTTTGTAAATATAACAATCAGTAAAACGAGAGATACGTAACGGAGAATCGTAGTCGTTCTTCATAAGCGGTATTTACTTCCCCCCGCCCCGAGTCAGGTTGTGACACAAGGTCAGTTTTTAACGTGGAGACCCGAGTGTTTTCACTCGGTCCGCTGGTCTAAGCTGGTCTTAGCTGGTCGTAGCTTCTCCATGCTGGTCAGAGCTGGTCTAAGCTAGTCATAGCTGGTCCAGACCCGATCCGGTCCAAGCTAGTCGTAGCCATGATACTACCAGCAACAGGGCCGAAGCACAATAAGTATCCGAGCGCGTTCACCCCTCCAAGGAGTGATTTGCGCGCCCTCGTCCTTCGTACGCTTCTACTACAATAGTTCGTCACGTCTTTTATTCTCCCAGTCACGTCTCTTCTAGACTGACCAATCACAGTTGGGGTGTGTTAGGTTGTTCCACTATAACAATATTAATACAAATACATAATACCCTTCGCCGACAGTATGACGCGGAGTTTCATGCCTGGTGCAATCTTCAGGTATTGAACATTGTTTACAGTTTGGTTAATATTTCTGGATTTCGCGAGTTCGTGATGTTGTTTGGATGAATTATTTCTATTCTTAAATATTTAATTGCACTATAATCTAATTTTGAATTTAAATTTAGGCTCAAACTGACACTCAAAGTTGAAAATAAAATTTAGAAATTCTAATGTTAGTTTAAAAAAATGACATTCACACACACACACACACACATACACACACACACACACACACACATATATATATATATAAATATATATATATATATATATATATTCAAGCATGTTTGGTTGAATAATCTGTACATATGTCTATTTATTTTATTTTAATCATCTCGAATTCTCGGATCAACTTCTTACTGTTGATATTAAATTCATTAAGGAAGGCGTGGTAGTTTCTGCTTTTATTTTGTTTTAATTTGTATTTTCTTTTAACTTATTTTAATTTGTATTTGTGAAAATAAAAAAAAATGAAAAAGAAATCACTACGGTGACTTCCTTAATGATTTTAATAACAACACTAAGAAATTGATCCGATGTTTTAAGATAAAATTAAATAGACATAACATGACCAGATCATTCAACTAAACATGCTTAAATGAAGATATGCTGCCTAAATATACATATTTTTTTTATCTATCTATCTATCTATCTATCTATCTATCTATCTATCTATCTATCTATATAAGAGTGGTATATATATATATATATATATATATATATATATATATATATATATATTTATTGATGCATGTTAGATTAAATAATATAGACAAGTGTTGTCTATTTATTTTATGTAAATTCTTTTCATATCGTCTGATAAGCTTAATAACATTATCATTGAACGAAGAAAGAAAATCACAATATTGATCCATATTTTTTAATCCTATCTAAGCTTTCGGCTTAGATAAGCTATTATCAAAGATGACAATTACATTACAATATATTAAACAATACACGAACAAAACAATAATGATAGACTGTTTTTGTTTACATGGAAGATTTCCAACCAACGACAAACCATCACACCGCAGCTCATGACGTCACATATGACCACGCGAGAGTGAAAACGAGAAATATTAAGTATGGGAAGCCGTTGGTATAAACCAATGGCTTCTGTTACCAATTATAGGCATTTAAGAATATTTGTGGAGATTTCATAGTTGATTTTGTTCAGGTTAGGTTTCAACTGTTTTATGTTTTGTTTTTATAGATTTTCCAGAATTGTGTATGCGTCCAGGCATGTTGTTTTAAATGCCTAAAAATATTAGAGTTATCATTCAGATGTAGTGTCAAGCGTCGGGAAAGCGAGTTTGTGGTGTGACCAACATAAATATTATTTAATCCGTTGGAGATACAATCTCCCAGAGGGCACTTAAAATTGTAAACTATGTTGGTTTTTTGCAATGTCCAGGAGTAAGAATATAATATAAAAGGTTCATCAAACACTAATATTTCATGGATTAGTGTTTGAGCCTTTATATATATATATATATATATATATATATATATATATATATATATATATATATATATATATATATATAGATATAGAGAGAGAGAGAGTGACAGAGACAGACAGGCAGACAAATATTGCTACTAAGCAGTATCCATATTTTTAAAATTATTATTTATGCAGTTTTGTCTTCGGATGAGCGAATTCTTTACCAAAGTCTGAAAACGGATCCAACCATTTTTGGATGTTTACATACAGAAGCACATCTGTTTTCCATTCGGCTATGTTCCCATCTACGAGAGTCTGCCATGATGTTAAAAAAAAAAAAAAAAAAAAGTCGTGGAATTCTGTGAAATATTTCCGAAGGGAGAAAATCTGTTAATACTTAAAAAAAGAAAAGAAAGAATAAAGGAGACTTGACCGAACCTGTCTTGCCAGTTGAGTGATGTTGTTAATAATTATTTTCGACTTTTTATGCTACGTCCATTCAGAATGTAGGCGATTGTGACTCTCTATAGATTCCTTTTTTTATTATCTGTGAATTGCCATAAATTATTGAGAAAGATAGCGGATTGATTTCTTGTTGTTACTCGTTACTTTTGCCATGGTTTAGAATTGAGAGTGTTCCTTCTATTAGACTGGTCGCTAGCCAAGGCTTTTTTAAAAATGCACTTATCATTCAGAGCGTAGACGAAAATGTCTCTCCCCAAATTTCGTGAATTGCCATGATTATTCTTGAAAATTATATTGGAATGATTTTTCGTTACTCTATAGCAGACTATTTAAACCATAGCAGGTGGAAAGAAGATATGAATTCTTTATTTATGAATTTCTGTAATTGTTAGAAAAGATAGGAACGCTTTTCCGTTACCTTCCCCATGGTTTTGAATTCAGAGTTGTCTTTCTTGCAGATCAACTACCAGCCAAAGCTAGAGAGACCCCAGTCAACCCGTTATTTAATCCATGAATGAGACTACTACTACTACTACTACTGCTGCTGCTGCTGCTGCTGCTGCTGCTGCTACTACTACTACTACTACTACTGCTGCTGCTGCTGCTGCTGCTACTACTACTACTACTACTACTACTACTGCTGCTGCTGCTGCTGCTACTACTACTACTACTACTACTACTACTACTACTACTGCTGCTGCTGCTGCTACTACTACTACTACTAAACAGCAGCAGCAGAAATACGTTTTTCTAGTTTTCCATTCCTTTATATTTTCTTTCCATCGCGAGAATCTTTGACCCCTCAGTGGTATCAGATGCACTGTAGCAACAGTAGAAGTGGTGTTTCTTGGGCAAGATAGCCTGATGGAGGCCAATCCTCTCCAGGACAATTATGAGAAGAAGCGGATTCATACCTTTCCGAAGGGTCAGTCAGTTATGTGCCATGCGTGATACACGCTTAGGCGATCATGTATCTTCCGATAAATGACTGGCGAGGCAGATTTTTTTTCATGCAGTAGGTTGCCATTTCTTACTGCGGTAGACCAACTGGTCTGTCCTGCTATTTACCCATAGCTGGGCGGGGGTGAGCACGTAAATAAATGTAATGGATTCTTTAGCACGTAAGTGAACGTAATGGATCTGACTGGAATTCGAACTCGGCTCTCCGATTCCTTAATCCGTGCCTCCACATATTTTCTTTATTACTTTTTAAATCCTTCTACCTGTCAACATCTTCTTCTTCTTCTTCTTCTTCTATATACTACTACTACTACTACTACTACTACTAATAATAATAATAATAATAATAATAATAATGCATCTAATTTTCAGTGCGATGTCCCTTCAGGATCTAGCTGTACATAATTGTCTCCTCACAAATTCCTTTTCTTTTTAATATTTGAGAATTGCCACGATTGTTCTTAAGAATGATAATAGAATGGTTTCCAGTTGCCCCTCTCGTGGACTGATCGCCACCCAAGGCTATATATATGGACCTTTCGGCTGGGGCTTCAAAATATGCCATCTGCACCTCTGCAGAGGGGTAAAAACCCCGAATGAGGTGTCCTGGGTAAGACGATAAACTACATCCGACAGCAAGGCATCTTATCAGGTTTTCAGGAGCATGGAACCACCTCTTAATTGCTGTTATTCCCAGGTCCACCCTGACCCAGGGTGGTAGCACTTGTCAGGCTCCCAGCTATGGGCAAATAGTTAACCCCCAAACTGGGGTCAAAACACTATGAAAGGGTAAAAATAGATTTCAATACTTTTTTTGTAAAAATTGATACCTGCAATAAATTTCTGAAGGAAAAAAAAATTTACCAGCGATACATTTTTTTTAAAAAAATGCCAGCAATACATTTTTTAAAAAAACTGCCAGCAATATATTTTAAAGGAAAAAAAAAATATTACCTGCAATATATTTTTGAAGGAAAAAAATATTACATTTCTGAAGAAAAAAAAAATGCCAGCAATACATTATTACCAGCAAAATATCTTTGAAAAAATTACCTGCAATATATTTTTGAAGGAAAAACATTTGCCAGCAATACATTATTACCAGCAATATATCATTGAAAAAATTGCTATTTTGAAGGATAAAAATATTACCAGCAATACATTTTTGAAGGAAAATAATTATTACCAGCAATAAAAATCTTGCCGGCATTAGATAAACCATTGAGGTTGATATGCGATAAAACAAACCAAGGCTATATAGACCATTCTACCTTTTTATTTAACTAATAGCTACATAAAGAAGGAACGGATTCATGCCTTTCCAAAAATTCGTAAATAAAGGCAACATAGTAGACTGGAATTTGAATACGGTTCACCGCTTCTTCATTTCCTGTCGATATACAGTTTTCACCCTGCGAACCTCCTTTTTTGTCTTATTATTCATTATTTCTGCACTCATCAGAAGTAACAAATGGCTTCTATCTGAGAATTAAGTGACAGTAAAAGACCTTAGTTCTACTGCACTTTGGGATTCTAGATAATTTCCAAAATGCTGTCGTCTGGATGGTCTTGGTTTTTCTTCGGATTTCTAATTGTTTCCAAACTTTTTTCTGACGCATTTTGATGCCGTTCCAAGTGATTCTGCAACGATGTACATGTGTCACTTTCATGTTAAAAACTTCACTTTTAAGACATAGATATTGGTCTAATTTTCTGCTTTAATTCAATTTTCGAGTCTACATGAAGGGTGGAATCCATTATCCGACAAGTTTAGTCAACTTTAATCAGTTTTACCCACAGTCTTCTGGCCTTAAGAGGGAGATCTGGTCAAATTTCAAAACCCTAAAGAATTTTAATCTTATCTTTTAACACAAATTCTGGTCTGTGTGATTAATGTTTTACCATTTGCACAGTTACCAGGTTATTACATTTCTTGCCCAGTCAGGTCTATTTTATGTATTCTATTCTTTCTAGGATTAGTTATAATTCTTTCGCTTTCTTTCTTCAGCCCTTTTCATCTCGAGATGTTTCGCTACCATTTTTCAGCCCCACTTTACTACATCCGCTTAGCTCTTTCTTTCAGCCTTTCTTGTACGTAGATATTACGCTATCTCTCGTCAGACAATCTTCTTTCTAGAAGCTTTGTTATCTTTCTTCACTCGCTCTTCTTGTGATACATCTATCTATCTATCTATCTATCTATCTATCTATCGATCTATCTATCTATCTATCTATCTATCTATCTATCTATCTATCTATCTATCTATCTATCTATCTATGAGTCTGTTCATATCTATCTATCTATCTATCTAAGTTCATATCTCTCGATATATATATATCTTATTTCATATCTAAGTTCATATATATCAATCTATCTATCGATATATATATTTTATGTCATATCTATCTATCTATCTATCTATCTATCTATCTATCTATCTATCTACGAGTCTGTTCATATCTATCTATCTAAGTTCATATCTATCGATATAGATATCTTATTTCATATCTAAGTTCATATATATCAATCTAGAGATATATATGTCTTATTTCATATCTATCTATCTATCTATCTATCTATCTATCTATCTATCTATATTTCATATCTATGTTCATATATATCAGTCTATCTATCGATATATATATCTTATGTGATATCTATCTAAGTTCATATCTATCGAAATATATATATCTTATTTCATATCTAAGTTCATATATATTAATCTATCTATCGATATATATATATATATATATATCTTATTTCATATCTATCTATCTATCTATCTATCTAACTAACTAACTAACTAACTAACAGTTGAGCTGATATTTATGTCCGATCAAATCATTTTCCGTTTTTGTTTACAGATATAATCTCTGGAACCACGTAGCTTAATATAAAAGTCGGCCATTCTTTTCTCTTGTTGCGTAATGGATTTAAGCATCTCTCTTAGCCTCCTACTCTTTTTTTTCTCTTCTTCCTCTTCCTTGGTTCGTATTCGTCCGCGGCCATTGATGACGTTGTCTCACTATTATGTCAAGGCATTGTGTTGTTATCTGGAAAATATTATTTACAATACGATGTTTAAATTTGGAGTGACCACAGAACAATTTTACATTGATGCAATATCAAAAATTGTCTTTACTTGTAGCGTAACTACCTACGCTAATTTGGGTTCAGCAGACGTTTTTGGATCTTACATTTCAAGTTTTGCATCTTGTCTATCTCATTCATTGAATTAACCTGATATGAATTCGTGAAACGTTATTCAATATGTCAAAAGGGAAAAAGAGTACTGAACTGTTTTGTAATATCAGTCCTCGTATTTGACAGTGAATACCGGACAATCTCATCACAGATGAAGAAGAGATTTGAAGCAACAGAAACAAAGAAAAGTGTACTGAACTGTTATGTAATATCAGTACTCCTGTATGGCAGTGAATGCTGGACAATCTCCTCACAGATGAAGAAGAGACTTGAAGCAAGATAAGCAAACAAAAGAGTACTGAACTGTTATGTAATGTCAGTCCTTATATATGGCAGTAAATGCTGAACAATCTTGAAACAACAGAAACAAAGAGCACTGATCTGTTATTTAATATCAATCCTCCTATATGGCAGTGAATGCTGGACAATTTTCTCACAAATAATGAAGACTTGAAGTAAGAGAAATAAACGTAGGTATATGTGTATTTATTAATATATATACAGGCTTGAAGCAATCGGATGTCTAGCTACATCGATGAGCTGTGACACAGCGAAACAGTCTGTCTGTGGATGACGGCATATGCCCCTGAAAGATTAATTCGGTTGAGCACTTTGGAGAGAAAGCGTGAGTTTGTAAACAGTGACTATTACTGCTGATAATACAATACTCTCCTAACGGATTGAGTCTTCTCGGTCACTGGCATATTTATTTAAAAACAAATAGGTAAAAATTCACACTCCTTTCTACCGGGCGCCAATAGCTTAGGGTTAGAATCTCCAACTGATGCCAAATCATCCGTGTTTCGATCCCGGTTTGAAGCGATAAGATGTCTAGACACGGTGATGAGCTGTGATACAGCGAAACAGTGTGTCTGTGGATGACGATATATATATATATATATATATATATATATATATATAGTCACCTGAATATCGTTTTAGTCGCCTGAAGATCGAAAACCTATAATGACAGCAAACCGCCTGCATAAAATGAGTACAACGGATATACATATTTTCACTGTTACAGTGCATTTCTTACCTGATTTGATTGTAATGCATGCAAAAAATATTCGTGAATATGAAAGGATTATGCTAAAAATAAGCAGACATAATGTTTGTAATTTATTATATATATATATATATGAGGGAAGAAAGAAAGAAAGAAAGAAAGAAAGAAAGAAAGAAAAAGAAGGAAAGAAAGAATGTAAATGTACCTTTTAATAAAGCAAGTAATATCTTGAAAGAATGACATCACGAGAGCCAGGTTTTATTAAATAGAAGATGATGCAAGTTATTCGACATCTGACATTGCAGGAATGTTTTTAAATTATTTGAATATCCTGACGATTGGACAGATAAATGAGTGAGAAATTACAACGGGAAGTAGCTTGTTTAAAAATCAATAGTAAACGATTTGTTCTGGGATTATTATTATTATTATTATTATTATTATTATTATTATTATTATTATTATTATTATTCATTGGTCTTCTTCCATTAATGTCTGAATTATGACTCATAACGAGGCTGTATATGATAAGCCATGTTTGCTATTTTGCTGGGCCGCTTCGCAAATGGAAGCCGTCATCGAAGTCACGTGACACAAACGCAGCCGCATTCAGCGAAGTATGTGACGAGAGACGGCAGAAAAAAAAGCCGAGTGACGAATACTCTGGATTTGTTTCAAACGTTCCTTTAATGAAACGGAGGGGAAAATGAAATGAATAAATAGGAAATTAGCAACAAAAAAAAAAAAAAAATAAAATAAAAAATAAAATAAAATAAAAAATAGCAATGACTTAGACGCAGAAAAAAGTTTTATTTTGTTTAGGAATGACGACTTGTTTTCTTTGCTTTCTATTTAATGTAAATAAGATTTGCTTCCATTTAACTGCGTTTGGTATTCGGACAACGACGTATGTATCCAATGTGTGTGTGTGTGTGTGTGTGTGTGTGTAAAGATTAGGGGGAAATTAAATAGAAAAAAATGAGAAGAGAGGAAAAGAAAGCAAACCGTACGATTAAATTTATTCATTAAAATCCTTTGCATTTCAAGGCGTACGTTGATATACATGTTTGTCTAAAGTCGTAAATTAATATAAAATAAACAAAATTCTTTTTTTCTCATTTTTAATTACATATTTTAAGAATTTACTTTTTTATCTTCTGAAGCAAATACACTCACCCACACGTTTGCCAATAAATCCTGAATGTTGAAGTTGAAGAAGTATTTATTTTACACAAGTATATATTTCCGACATAATCGCGTTCTTTGATAATGTACAACAGAATGCTTCTTGATTAATCACAGCAATTAGACGAAACGTTGCAAGACTATTGCTACTCTATCGCTATTTCCATGGCAAATGTTCAGACGAGTTACTTTCTTTATTTACACTAGTTCTGGCTTTTAGAGCTAAAACTTTTCATGCCACGTACACAGAGTCGAATTATCCTGTTTCCTTTATATTCCATTAGTAAGGAGTAAGTTCCTTTCAGATTCTTCACGATAACCGCTAGGAAGCTTTCCCGATTACTAGAAGTTTAAACTCTTCAAGTTTATGATCAACCGTTATCAATACATATATATACCTACATATCCCTTGCACTTACTTCCTTCTTGAGTGGCTCTTAGGTCTTTGTTTTTGTTTTAAAAATCGGATATTATTCAGTGAAAATTTCAGATTAAAATTCATCCAATAATGATGCTAAGCTTATCATTATGATGGTTAATGAACGAGTACTGTCTATATATAATTCCTCCTCATGACCTTGTGCCAAACTGCGCTTTATTAAGTTACGGATGTCTTCTGCTAAAAAAAAAATCATTTTATATGATGCTCTTGCTATATATTTAGAGATTCTTGATAAAATCCAAAGAAGTATCTGCAATATTATTGGTCCTAACCTGGCATCTCGGCTCCAGTCATTTTCTCACCGCCGTAACGTAGCTTCCCTGTGTCTTTCCTATAGATACTTTAATGGTAATTATTCTGATGATCTATTGTATTCATTATAAATATTCATTATGATTTCATTATTAAATGTTGTTATTTTTATCCCTTTCCTCACAGACAAAGTGTACATATAGGAACTAGTTAGGACTACATAGAGACTCTGAGGTATTATGGTGGCTGTTGTAAGAATGGTAAGTAAGAATGTGTTGTTTTGGTGTAAGGAATACTGTGGTATATTTGGGTCAGTAATTGTGGCTAGCTAAGTTTAAGATAAGACAGATTGAAGATCAGGTTTCTCCCACCCCCACTTTTGGCCTTGTGCCATATTTTTGTATTATATGAAAAAAATATTTCTTTCTTCTATGGTACCAAGACTTTATGACTGTAAGCGCAGTATTAGATTACTTTTACTGTTGAAATGGCTAGATAGAATCGTAAGTTCTATGCTAGCAGTTTCTTCTATCGCGCTTCATGTGTGGAACTCTCTTCCGGCTTCTTGTTTCACAGCAACGTTCATCCTCAAAAAATTAAATGCAATGTCAATCGTTATCTCAGGAATCTCTTGCGTCATAGTGGCTTTATTACCTTGCTTGGGGTGAAATGATTAAAAAATTCTATAATTAAATATTATTCATCTTGAATGAGTACAAGTATTTACATTTTTACTCTTGTTCACCCATACTAAACCCAAGAGCCGCTCAAGGCAGAGTGTTACTGAATGAGGTTGTTGTATGAACGTAAGAGGAGGAGTTAAGAAGTGCACATTATAAGGATATGTCCGATAGATAACGGCTGACTTGAAGAAGTTAAAATTATAGTGATCAGGGAAACATTCTCTCGGGAGTATGTTCAACAAAGTAGCGGTTTTTAGAAAGAATTTATCCAAATGGAATTTCTTTCTTACTAATGGAATATAAAGGGAATGGGGATGTTTCGCTCCAGTGTATATAACAGAGAGGGGGTTAGCTGTGAATGTCTGATCAGGTGGAATGTAGCTGGTCTGAACATTTGCCATGGAAATAGCGATAAAGTAAGGATAGATATGCGACGTTTCATCTGTGAGGAAAAGGGTTGTAGGGCGGAAGATAATTCACCACCCACAAGGCCACGGAGACGCCTTTGATGCCTTTCAAGGCTGGAAAGGGAAGATTGGGTAGATTTGGTAGCAATGTTTGGTCTAATGTTAGAACTGATAGGATGCCTTACAGATTAAATATGTATTTCGTTTTGATGCTGGAGGTCGGTGTCCGAGTACAGGTAAAGGTTAGGATTTTTAATTCTGCTTTTCTATTCAAACGAGCAGGATCTTCCAAGTTGTCTACAAACACTCCCCCCCATGCACAAACATTCACCCCCAAACATTCCCCCAAACATTTCTCTCCCACCACTTAAATTACTCAAAAAGAAAAATATATGTAAAAAAAAATGTCCATTTCAAAGAAAGATCTCCCACTCTGCATAGATTGGCGCAACACGATCTTATTAACTTCTTTTCAACCCACGTGGTATTTTACAAGACTATGTTTACTAAATATTTAGATGCAGAGAGGCGGGACTTGTTTACGAACGGAAGCAGTTGTGCATCAGCAGCAACTGCTAGCGTTCGAATCTGCATAAAGCTTGGATTTCGAATGCTGATTTTCAAAGTTTGTAGACCAGCACTAATTTGAAACCATACCCAGTCATTGCAGTCTATAGGGCATGTGCCATCAGCGTGCTGCTCTACAACAGCGAGCCTCTACTCCGG
The DNA here is from genome assembly GCA_903632075.3 of Acanthosepion pharaonis. Taxonomy (NCBI): domain Eukaryota; kingdom Metazoa; phylum Mollusca; class Cephalopoda; order Sepiida; family Sepiidae; genus Acanthosepion; species Acanthosepion pharaonis. The sequence goes on from CAHIKZ030001224.1 coordinate 3,827,272, forward strand.
ACACGAGAGACGCTTCAGCGCCTCTCATCTTGCCTGAGACACATTCTGGGCATCAACTGGTCCGTTCGGATCGCCAATGATGTAGTTCACATCCGTGTCAAGTTACCCTTCAAAATCGCCGGCTTCGCTGGCTTGGAAGTGTACACCGTATAACCGGATAGGAGGATTCCGAAGGTCCTGCTGTACATGGAACCGGTCACCGGCAAGAAGGCACGAGGGCGACCCCATTTTCGCTTCAAGGACGTCTGCAAAAGGGAAATGAGGGTGATAGACGGACATCGAGAGGTGGCAAGTCGTCGCCAACGATCGCTCACGCTGGAGACACGATTTACACCGAGGGCTGGAGCGAGGAGAGGAGAAACGGGGCTTGCCGCCGGGGATAAGAGTGCTCGTCGGAAAGAAAACAAGGCGACATCGGGGGAGGGGGTCTTCACGGGCATACATTGCAATCGAGAATGTCCCTCCCGTGTGGGCCTGTACAGCCATAAGAGATGCTGCACTGCCATCAGCAGCTGAGGCATAACTCTTTGAGCGTAGATCCAGAGGGTCTCTCGAGACCGACTGATGTCATACACACAAAATGAAGCCGACTGGAAGATTGGCACAGTAACGTATTAATATACAAATCTTTATAGCGAAAGGAACAAAAGTGAATACATCAGAATTTAAACTTGGTACCGCCATTCTACATTCCAGGCCTATAGCCGTTGCATTAACCAGCATATCCATTTCGACTTATACACGAAACTTGCAGTCATACGATCTAGGCAGCAAATCAACTTACAGCCGAGTATGTGCAAAGTATTTCCCCAATGGTGGTATGGTATGTGGAACTGATTTAAACTACCGTAGTTGACAGCTTACTAAACTCACTGTTGAGGTCTCTGTAGGTTAATTTTATTTACTGCAGGCTATAATTTTATTTTTGTTACTTCTACCTAGCCCGACTCAATAATAATTTCACTAACGGAAGCGACGACATTATTATTATTATTATTATTATTATTATTATTATTATTATTATTATTATTCCCTTTGATTTCTGGTGTGTACTCATTTCTTTTCGGGTCCCCATCAGAGACCTAAGGCCAGAAAGGGCATCATGACATTGAGCAGTTTTGTAAAAAAAAAAAAAAAAAATCCTAAGATCACGCACATTTTACACAGATAAAGTCCTTTTTAAAGTGTGGGGTGTACTTGTGAGTACAAAATTTTGTATTTCATTAAGGCTTGGACTGCAAAGGATTCCTTCAGTGTATCGGAACATTTTCCAATCAAACCGAGGGCTCCAACTACAAATGGAAAACAAAACGATTCCCACACACACACACACAAACATTCGCCCCAAACATCTCCGAAACATTTTCCCCCACCATTTTAATGACTCAAAAAGAAAAATTCATGTAAAAAAAAATGTCCATTTCAAAGAAAGAAGATCTCCCACTCTGCACAGATTGGCGCAACACGATTTTATTAACTTCTTATTTTCAACTCACGTGGTATTTTGCAAGACTATGTTTACTAAATATTTAAATGCAGAGAGGCGGGACATGTCCTCATTTGTCCCATTTTTGTGATTTCGATTTCAAGTTCATTGTACTTGGAGAGTTTTTTTTTTTTTTTTTTGAAGATCTTCAACGATTACAGTCTGAAGGGACTGTCATGTCAATAAGAAGGCATATTCTGTTTTTGTGGTATCTAATCACGATGTCCGGACGATTAGCTTTGATTGTGTATTATTATTATTATTATTATTATTATTATTGTCGGTACTGTAAAAGGAAAAAAGAATTATCGGTGACGTTTGTTGATACCTACCGATTCAGCACACCTAAATATGTTTCAACACATTCCAAACATTAACCAGCGAGACGCCGCTTTTTATATACAGTAATGTTTTCTGCTATAAATAAAGTATTTTTGCAATGCTTTATAATGTTTAATACTGTTTTAAACCTTACATGCTTATTATTAAAATACCATGTCATTTTTTTTATATAAGATGGTCTTAGCTCTGTTAAGACCCATTTCTTTTTATTTACCATTATTATCAGCCCTAAGGCCAGCAGTGATCGTATGGTTGCTGCATAGAGTGCCTTGGGTAAATGAGACCTGGCGGATCCCATCCCTCTTCAGGTCAGACCACAGACGATGTACTCTTGAGTAGAAGAATCGACTATGGGTGCATGGCCGTTGATTCCATCGGCGGATCAACCGCATTGACCATTGCTTTTTTGTGAATCGCCAAGAAAAATATAGTAAAGTGGTTTCCCGTTGCCTTTTCAACATAAAAGAAGATTTGAAACTTGCAGCATCCAGTGTTCCAAAGCAGCGATCAATTTTTAAGTATTGACCAGGTTCAACGTTTCTTAACGGGCTATGTTTTCAACGTGACATGGTCGTTGGCTTCCATGTTTGAACACAAAGCTTCTTCTTGAATATGCCCAGTTGAAAATGGATGTGCATCTAATATGCTCATGTGTCGTTCATAACGTCAAACACGGTAGGCTTTTTGATTATTTGTTGGAGCAACATGGAAAAAGTAATTATTGCAAATGAAGAAATAAGTTGCATTTTAGGGAACGGTCGTCTGATTGAATCGCACATGGGAAAAATTCGAACTTACGAACTCAACCTACAGAAACACGCCTTCAAGTGGAAAATCGAGATAAAATCCCCCCAAAGGCAACGTCGAATAATGTTAGTGCAAACTGAAGATAAAAAAGAAAAGACACCTTTCTTGCTTTCTACAGGGTACCCAGTAAAAAAGCGGTAAATTTAGAAAGAAATTCATTCAGCTATCATGATCCATGCACAAACTGGACAATCATCGTCGATATTTGAAATTTTTGCCTGAATGTTCAACACAAAGTTGTAATCGTCGTAACCAAGAGGCAGTAGATTTGTGGATAGTTTATATATATATATATATATATATATATATATATGAATATGAAAGCAAATATATGGATATAGATCCGACAGTATGAAGAAAATGTACTGAAAAAACAAACAAAAATCCTAATATGCGATTATGCTGTTTTAATGTTTAATGTCAACGTCGGACGTTTCGGTCTAATAGACCATCTTCAGGACATATTCATAAAACATAATTAACATAGACCAATTCAACATGAAAAAGACGATGGACATAAAAGCAATACCAATCCAAACAGATGACAGAAATCTATGTTAATTATGTTTTATGAATATGTCCTGAAGATGGTTTATTAGACCGAAACGTCCGACGTTGACATTAAACATTAAAACAGCATAATCGCATATTACGATTTTTGTTTGTTTTTTCAGTATATTTTCTTCATATATATATATATATATATATATATATATATATATATATATATATATATATATATAAGCGTTTCAGCCCAAGCAAGGTGGGAGGTTAAGCTTGAACAATTACGACTAAGTAGTGAGAACGATCCTCACTGAGCGCCCCTTACTTTCAGCCTTGTGCCACATCCACACTACGCTTGGAAAAGCACTACAGAGAGTTGGAGCGAGAGCAAATAGGAGTGATAGAGGAAAGGATGAAGAGAAGGATAGGGGATAGATCAAGGCATCTGGAGATGTCGATTGACATTACATTTGAATAGTTGGAGATTATAGCTATCAGGGAAACAGGAAAAAGGGAGGGAGTTCCACAGGCGAGAGGTGTGAGACATGAAGCTATTGGAGTAGAAGAGACAGCTACATTTAACAGTTTTGACAGTGAAAGGGTGTGAGAGAGATGCCAGCCTAGTAGAATGCTTAAAGTCATGAAGTTTGGGAACCAGCGAAAGCAGCGCCTCAGAGCAGTTACCGTGAAAGTATTTGTAAAAAAGACAGAGGGAGGCGACGGCACGTCTGTGAGAGAGCGACTGCAGACGAGATGACAGGTCAGGGCCAATTACGTTGCATATCCGTCTCTGGATCTATCTATCTATCTATATCGTATTGAGCACTTTGCTTAGTTATTTTTACTTTACTCGTGTCAGAGGTTTTTTTCTTTGGACTCTGAACTTAGAATCTAGACGATTATTTTCGCCAGAAGTACATGTTCTTAGTTCTTTCTTTTTTTAACCTTTTTTTTCCCTTGGGTATTGGTTTGTTCTTTTACAAGCTAGAACACCTAAGGTTTTGCCGGACGAGTATAGCTGCTAATAATTAATTAATTAATTAATAAGATTATAAGTGTTATATATATATATATATATATATATATATATATATATATATATATATATATGTGTGTGTGTGTGTGTGTGCGTATGTGAGTGTGTATGTGTGTCCACATATATACACAGCATGTGAATATATAGCTAGAAATCAAAACTACATAGCCACTAGCAGTTTCGCACCAAAAGCGATCAACATAGCGTATAAGTAATAAAATATATGTTTGTGCATGTGTGCAACTTTTCAATAATTCATGAATTTTGGGGTCCGACATCATTTCTCGTTGCTGTAAGCGTTATATTTAGTCGAATAAGCATCCGTTTTTTTTTTCAACAATGAAATGAATGTTCACAGGCCTCAAGCATGAAACACTTGTACCCCCATATATATATATATATATATATATATATATATATATAATGAAATGGACAAAGTCCGAGAATTATTTTAAGACATTTTTATGTTTATACATTGTTTTTTATAGATACAAATATTTAAGTAAATGCTCTGTTTATAATAAACAGTATTAACAACCTTTAACGGCCGGAATGTCCGAGAAATTCTCATAGAAAATGTGCGTCCTCCGCCAGGAATCGAACCTGTATCCTATACGGAACCGTCATATAGCCTCACGTGCTTTTACCGATTGAGCCACAGAGGAGCGTTTCGGTTAGGAAGGTCGATTTTACTGTTTTTAAACTACAATTTTCCACGATTCTCTCAAATCTGACTTATATTGACTTATATTATATATGACGGTTCCGTATAGGATACAGGTTTGATTCTTGTCGGAGGACGAATATTTTCTATGAAAATTTCTCGTATAGAGTAAAGTTAACATATCCGTTGGTATATAATCCATTTGGATCCGAGTAATATAGAATACTGAAACTGATCCACAAAAAGAGCTCAACGTATTTATTTTATTATTACAGAGCAATTAATTAATATACAAATAAAATTCCAAACCACCTAGTATATATATATATATATATATATATATATATATATAAATATATTAATTCGTGGTCTTGAAAGGATTAAAACTAAAATAAATAGATATGATACGTCTAAATTACTTAACCAAACCTGCTTGAATGAAAATATGTTACTTAATTGTGTAGCGATTTTTACATGTTTTCGGTGTAATATCTTAAAATAAATAATATTTCTCTACTCTGTATTGAGCACTCTTTTTAAATTAAATGTTACGAACGTTGAAATTGTACTCTATTTTTTTTTCTCACTGTAACTGGCTATATATATATATATATATATATATATATATATATATATATATGTGTGTGTGTGTGTGTGTGTGTGTGTGTGTGTGTGTGTGTGTGTATATATATGAATATAAGATATCGCACATTGACGGCTCGATGTAAGCGTGAGGGATATATCTATCTATCTATCTATCTATCTATATATATATATATATATATATATATATATATATATATATAATTTTAGTCCAGTATTTATTAAATATTATTAATCATTTCATGAATTCAAAATAATCCTATGAGAAATTCTCTTTCCTCCGGGGAGAAATAAAACGCATAAAAGAATCAGGGAAAATATTAAGCTGTCAGTTCCCAGGAATAATATTAAGAAACCTTTATGTTCGTTGAAGAGAAACAGTTTAACTATTGCAAGATATGATAGCCTAATGTGGAGCATTCTGTGGATATAAATAATCCTAGCAACACAGTTTTGTTCCCGATCTCCAGCCAAGTGGGAAAACAACTTTTACTCGGGGCTAAGCTTGTAATTGCCCACGCATTTTTTTTTATTTTTCACTGTTCGTCATAGTATCCTTTCTGGTTGCTTTTGATTGGCTGAAAAAGAATTTTAAAAAAAGAGAGACATTGTCCATGGCCGAGTGCGGGAGATCTACGGTTTTATAATCCGGATTTTAATTTCAAACTTTTCCTTGCCCTCCGATTCCAATTTATTTATTTTTAAGCGTTTCACCCCAAGCAAGGCGGGAAGCTACTAGCACACAAGGGGTTACAGAGAGTTGGAGCGAGAGCAAATAGGAGTGATAGAGGAAAGGATGAAGAGAAGGATAGGAGATAGATCAGGGCATCTGGAGACGTCGATTGACATTACATTTGAATAGTTGGGGATTATAGCTATCAGGGAAACAGGAAGAGGGGAGGGAGTTCCACAGCCGAGAGGTGCGAGACATGAAGCTATTGGAGTAGAAGAGACGGCTACATTTAATAGTTTCGACAGTGAAAGGGTGTGAGTGAGATGCCAGCCTAGTAGAACGCTTATATTCATGAAGTCTGGGAACCAGCGAAAGCAGCTCATCGAAGCAGTTACCGTGAAAGTATTTGTAAAAAAAGACAGGGGGAGGCGATGGCACGTCTGTGAGAGAGCGACTGTAGACGAGACGCCAGATTACATTGCATATCCGTATCTTATCAAGGATAAGGATAATTTTATCAAGGACCTTGAGACAAAAAGAAGGGGCTCCAGACCATATATGGCAGCAATACTTCATGCAAAGGCGAATGGTTGATTTATAGATTTGAAGGATCGACTCCGGCGAGAAAAATTTCCTGGCGCGGCACAGGGAGTCAACGTTCCTTGTGGTGGACGAAGCTATTAACTCAATGTATTTGTTCCATCTCAGGTCAGCAGTCAATGTGAGACCGAGCAGTCGCAAAGAGGTGTTCTCGTGGAGTTGAACGTCAGACATTCTAATAGGAGGCAGGGATGATTCTCTGTGGTGAGTAATAGAGAGCAGTTTTGTTTTAGAGGCATTAAAGTTAACCAGTCAATTCCTGCCCCAATCCACAACTGATTGGAGGTCCTTTTCAAGACAAACGGCCAGGTTAGTTTTGTTAGCGACACAAGATTTGTTTTTGAGGCAGGAGTAAATTGTAGTGTCGTCTGCATAGAACCTACTTGGGAACCTAAAAGCTAGAGAGATTGAAATGTTCTTTCTGACATTTTAATCTCTCTAGCTTTCTCTCCTGCTATTTGACTATTCTTTTAGCCTTAGATCGGCTACAGCTATTTTTGTCAATTGTCCCCTACCTCTAGAGCCATGGTTCCCAACTCGAGAATGAGTTTTTTCTAATGAGTGTATGTGCAGGTTAATACATAACATGCGTAATTACGTATGTACTGTATATACAGTGGAACCTCGGTTCACGAATTTAATTCGTTCCTGAAGTCCGTTTGTATATCGAATTTTCGTAAACCGAAACTATTTTCCCAATAGGAATCAATGTAAAATGGATTAAGTTCGTTCCTGGTCCCAAGATGATTGCTTATGTAAACTTTAACAACAGTACTTTGTGCACAAGTTTATACACAAAACTAATGAAAATCATATAATGCATAAAACTAATGAAAATCATTAAATGTAAGAAAACAAAAACAATACTAAATAGATAAAATATAAACACTTCACTTTTAACTTACCTGCATGTAAGAGAGTTGATGGTGTAAGGGGAAGGAAAGAGATGTTATTGTTTGGAAAATGGGAGGAAAGACATGATCATCTCTTTATTTAGAAGAATAGTAGAGATCGTTGATTTTGCCATATGAAAGAGACAATATCATCAACAATTGATGAAGGAAGAGACAATATCATCAACAATTGTTTTTCTCTTAACTTTTCTTTAAGCAATTGCTCTGTTCTTTTGTTTTTAATCAAACAGTTTTAATTACATTTACCGGCTTAAATATTCGAGAAATTTCGTAGAAAATATGTGCTTCGCCGACAGGAATCGAACGTGTAACCCAAATGGGAACCATGATTTCATCTGATGTGCCGTTAATCATTCAGTCACAAAGAAGCGTCTGCTTAGCAAATACTGATTTTGTGGCTGAATGGTTAACAGAACATAAATCGACCGCCTTTTTCCCGGTTATCCCTATAAACCTTTGAAACTGTTCGATCCAGATTTCATGGTTAAAACGGGAAGGAAAAGAAGGAAGAAAACGAAGAGGGAATGAGAAGAGGGCAGTAAAAAGTGAAGGTGACAGATAAAAAATAAGAGGAAGACGAGAGAGGAGGATAAACAGTTATAACAAAAAGGGGAGTAGCCAAACATTTTACCGCAAAATTGTAATTTCGAAATACAATATGATTAACATTTGATATAAAAAAAAAAAAAAAACACAGCAATGTGGTCTGTCTTATAGCCAAGGCATGTTTTCAGTATTGAGGAAGGATAATTCCGAGTTTCATTTGAAAGTTTTATAAAATCTTTACATTAAGTCCTACCAGCCATCTCTCTATAAACAGAAGTGGTTGATGAGCTTAAAGGTAAATAGTCTTTTATATAATACTTTGTTCTGGATTTTAATTTTTAGACGTCGTGCACATTTTCGCCCTCCATCTAAGCTCTGATGAGAGAGTACAGCTAAAACGGTTTATCTTTATCTTCTTTATTAACCGCGTTGTATCATTATATTACCATTTCACGGTAATATTTTTTGCCCCATAAAAATTGTATCCCTACAAAAATATCTCACTGACATCTGTTAATACTTTTCTTAGTTTCTGAAAGGTATTTTTTCGCTATTCCAATGAGCCTTCAGATTTTTGGGCTACATTCCCCCCTCCCCCCACCTATTACTACATAACTCTGATGGTTGATTTTTTTATTTTATTTTGGCGTGTGTCTTTTTAATTCAAACAGGGGGCAGTAGAGGAGGAGGAGAAGGAAGATAAAGTTTGGAGAAAGAGGAAAAGGGAAGTAGATAAAAAGGGAAAGAGGAGGGAAAAGAGAAGTGTGAGGAGAGAAATGGAAGGAAAGATGAGGATGAAATGGGAAAACGAAAAAGGAAAGATGGACGAAGAAAAGACACGAGGAAGAAAAAGCGAAGAAAAGCGAAGAAATAAAGAGGGAAGGAGAAGGAGGAAAAGGGAAGGATGAGGAAGAAAAGGCGATGAAGAGAAAGAGTGAAAAAATGAAGTTGTAAAGAGTAATAATAAAAAAATCATAATTAAACTTAAAGCAAAAACCAATTAAAAAGAGCCAATAAAATCCAGTCTTAACAAATGTAAAACGGTGTAAATAAAGACATCAAAATAATATCGCTTTCACGAGATCTCGCTTTTTCTTTTTTAACCCAACTTGAAAATCTCGTTTAATCCCGTAATTAACCGATACAAAATAACAAACAAGATGTCAGCAAAACTTCCCTCTCATTTGAAAGGTTAGTAAGTGAAAATGTCCAAAGAAAATTGATTTGCACTCCATTAAGTTTTAATTTGATGTTTTACTTTTCGTTTCTTAAACTGTTTTGTTGATCTCAAAACAACTTCATCGAGTTTTCTTCTTAGAATTAGAAAACACTTTTTTTAAAGGAATAAAATTTAATTTGCCAAGAATGTAAACAAATCATTACTAACAAATTTAAGAGCCGACCACAGCAACCATACCTTTATAGCTACAATACCCTACGTACAGTCGGAAAAAATATCTGTCGATATCTCTGAGATGAGGTATTATGATGACATTTATTATTTACATTATTCGGATTGTTAACCTCATCTTCATTGCCATATTCACAGCGTTTCGGCCGTTGCAAGCTCCGGCCTTCTTCAGGTGATTGTAATTTCAAATCGAGTCCTATATTTTGTCTACCAGGGTAGATTGTTCTAGTTTCAAGTGCCATACCTTTTTCGGGTGTCTCAGTTATTTCATTTTAACTCAAGTCTTTATGTTTTGGTTCAACACTGCTGTGGGCTTGTATTGAACTCACAACTCTTTGGGACTAGTTACTGGATCTAACCAACGTCTTTATCCACTCGGCCATGTGTCCTCGAGGACATCTGTGTATGAATTCTTGGTGATTGTCTCGGCCATCATTTTTTTTTTTACCAGTGCTCATATTGCAATTTATCTGTTATTATTATTATTTAATTTTTTTACCAGAGTTTATATTGCAATTTTTGTTGTTATTCATTACTTTTCTCTAGCACCAGTAACCAGTAATAAGGAGTGCTCGAGAAAAACAATGAATACCAACAAAATTTGCAATATAAACTCTGGTCTTTTTAGACGTTGTACACATTTTTGATCTTAGCTCTGATGAGAGAGTACAGATAAAACGGTTTAATTGCTTCGTTTTTTGTAAACTGTGTGAATTTCTCATCAACATAGTATCGTTTGTTTGTTTCATTGATTTATTTTCTACGGTTTATCAACCCTTTGGCGGTTATTTAAAGACATAACATATTTTTGGATTTTAGGTATTTTGGGGAGATAATAATGGTTTAGTGATACAAGCTTTACTAATTAACCCATAGCTGGGGGACGAGAGGTTGATTATCACCTAATCAGAATTTGATAAACAAGCAAGAAATTATAATGTGGATAGAAAGCTGTATATAAACTGATCCCTCTCTTTTGGACCCCGGTAGTTTCTATATATTTATATTCCAGAGAATGCAAATAAATCTAAAAGACATGCATTTATAGTCAACGATGTGTCTGTATGTATGATTGATTGATCCGTTTTTACGGCTTATCAACCCTTTGCAGGTTATTTAAAGCCAGAAAATAATCGTTAGAATGTAAGATTTTTTTGAGATAATAATGATTTAGTGATACAAATCTTACGAATTAACCCAATGCTGGGGGTGGGGAGAAGAGGTGGATTCATACTCTTTCAGCGGAAGTGAATATAACGAACCCAACTGGAATTGGAACTCGGGTCTCCGATTAATAATTCCAAGCCTTTATCCATTACACCACCCGCACATCCAAGCTTACAGCACTTGGTATTCCCAAGCGGTTACCCATCTAGTTACTGAACAGACTTAATGTTGCTTAACTTCAGCGATCGTGCGGGAACTGTAAGCCAGTGTCATCCGAGGTATCGTATGGGGGAGGGGGTTAAGATTGTTCATCGATAATAACTTCCCGTACGTCCTCTAGTTATATTAGGATCGTTTCAATGTATAAGTTGAATTTATCTGGGAAGCTGTGGAGAGAAATGTTTGTAGCGAGGAGATAAGAATAGTTTAGTGGTACAAGTCTTACTAATTAACCCATAGCTGGGGGAGAAGAGCTGGATTCATACCTTTCGCAACGGTATTTGCGTGTAAGTGAATGTAACGTACCCAACTGGAATTAGAACTCGGCTCTCCGATTAACAATTCCGTGCCATTATCCATTACACCACCCGCACATCTAAGCTTACAGCGTCTGGTATTAGCAAACGTTCGCCCATCTAGTTACTGATCAGGCTCGATGTTGCTTAACTTAGGTGATCGCACGAGAACGAATGTTTCAGCGTGATGTGGCCGTTAGCCTAAGTGATAGCTTAGTGACTGAACTCTGAAATCAGGATTCAAGAGTGAAAGGTTCAATGACTAGTCGATCGTAACACGCATAAATTCACGCAAACATAAATATATATTTACTCACATGAGCTTACTCAAGCACATACCCAAGTTTACAGCGCCTGGTATTCCCTAGCGGTCACCCATCTAGTTACTGAACAGACTTAATGTTGCTTAACTTCGGCGATCGTGCGGGAACCGTAAGCCAGTGTCATCCGTGTATCTTAAGATTGTGCGTCAATAATAACTTTCAGTACGTCCTTATATTAAGATCGTTTCAATGTATAAGTTGAATTTATTTGGGAAGCTGTGGAGAGCTATGATCGTCCACATGTTGAAAGGAAAATAGAAGAAGCTAATGATCATGTTTTAATGGCTACAAACGTTCACAATATTGAAGAATTGTTGTGTATGGCTTTACTTTTTGATTTTGTCCATTTACAGAACTCGTTCTCTGCATCCAGACTGTTTAAGAAGCCTATTAGATGATAAAAAGCAATTAACAGATTTTTTTTTTATAAATACAACAATGAATTAAATGATTTCTCCAAACAACTACCAGATGAAGAATGTTTATTTCATTTTTTTTACGACAAATAACCAATACTCAATGTTTTTTTTCTAAATGCAGCGATAATTTTAATTCTCGAACTAATTAAGATGGAGACGAGTAAATAATAACGAAAGACTTGAATCTTTTATTGCATTTCATTCACTCCAATAGATCGTCAGTTTGTCTCGGTCATTGTGTTTATGCGCAATCCATGAAGCCCCTTGTTCGATATGTGGTACCTTACACTTTCGTCTGCGATATCTGAGAGACTGCCCAACTGGAGCGGTTTTGTTTATATATCTATATCTCCTATGCTTGTCGTTCCCACACTTCCCAAACCGGAGGTCAAGTATTTCTGCATTCGGCGGCCGGGAGTTTACCTCAGGTCAACCCACTGGTACAATGGGCTTCATTGATGATCTGGTGTGACACTGAGTGCAACGTTTATTCACTCAGTTAATCTCCATCGGTGTGTTTGTGCATGGCCTTACAAATCTTCGTGCCTGATAAATGGAACCTAACATTCTTGTCTGAGAGACTGCCCAACTCCTCTCGGTTTTTTTATATATAGCATGGGATATATATATATATATATATATATATATATATATATATATATATATATATATATATTATATATATTTTGCTTTTCGTTCACCCTTCAAAAGCGGATGCAGCTTTGACTTTCTGTATTCGGTGGCCAGGAGTTCACTTCAAGTCAACCCGTTGGCACACTTGGCTTCTTTGATGGGCTGGTGTGACATTGAGTGCACTGTTTGTTTTGGTATCATACTGCAGTGAAACATTTAAAGAAATCTTTTTTTTATTTGAATACTAATTTAAAAGCCACCGTCCATGCGAACCTTTAAGCTAGGTCCTGCGTTGGGCTAATTAGGTACCCAGCCACAAACTAAAGGTTCCTCTAGTGATTTTCCAAGCGTAGCTTAGATGTGGCACAAGGCCGAAAGTATGGGGCACCCAGTGAGGATCGAACTCAACTAAAGGTTCCTCTAATCCAGCTTAGAAAAACTACAATGATAATTTTGAAGAAATAATTTTGAATTCCTCAATTCACTCAATGCAATTTCAAAAGCTCACTTTAATTCGGGCTATAAGTTCAATTCCGGTCAAAAGACCGATTTGGGCCGAAATTCCAATTCCGGCCGAAAATTGAGTTCTTCAAATCACAAACTTATTGGAACTTCAAAACCTCACGCCACGAAACCTTTCCCTTTAAAGATTTCCTCAATTTCATAAAGTTTTGGAGATATTATAAAATGAATTTAAAAAATAATAAATTCACAAAGTTTTGTCTTTAAATTCAATATAAATCAACAACTTTCAAAATCGCTATTTTTCAGTTATTTTAAAATTTGAATTTTTAACTGTTCTCTTCTCACCCGGACACAAATCCCAATGCCAGATGTTCAAGCACCAGATGAAGAGCAGATTTTCAATCCTGGGATCATCTTGATTTAAAAAAAAGGTATAATAGAATAAGTGTGGCCCGAGTTGGAAAGATTTCAGGCAAACAGACAGACACCCCCACACACACACACACGGTCCCACACACTCTCAAAGACAGGATTTACCGTTTATTTTAGATTATTTTTAGATTAATAAAATAATTTTTTTTTTTTTTTTACGTATGAAAGGTTTCGTTTCGGATTCTTGAAGATGATTCCGTTACAAATCGTAAATTTTGTCGGAAAAAAGCCTCATATGGGATACAAATTTGATAGCTTAATTTTCATACTCGTCAATGGTATGTCTTTCCACGCGATCAAAACCGAATAATTCAATATTTATGAGGTATCGACAAGAGATGTTAAACTCTTCTTTCTTTCTTTATTTTTTTATTTATTTTACTCACTGAAATCAATCAGCGTCTCTGATATATCTCTCTGGGCTTTACTCGTGATCAAAACGTAACAGTTACTTATAAGGCCTTGACAAGGCGTAACGGCTGTGCTAACTAAGAGAGGGACAAACAGAATTTAATGATTATATCAATACAGATTTAGTAATGCGGCATATTTCGTAGTCCAGTGCATAGTTTTAAAATGGAATTAAAAGACTGCTATGAGAAAAGTAATGGTATATTTCAAGGCTAATGTAGACGGGGTGGGGGTTGTTGGCAGAAGTAGTACTTTTGTTGCTCGGCTGCTGCACCTTATTATTATTATTAAGGTGGACGGGCAACACTGATCGTTACCCATCCCCTAAATCTTTCATGCGTTGGCTCCACGCACCACACCCCGGTAAACCGCTTCAGTAGGCGGGCTAAGTCACGTAAAAGGGTAGTATTTGCGCTCGACTACTGGGCCGATGATCTACACAAGCGGACAACGGCTGGACAAGGGACGAAAGGACCAAGTGCACGGACCGAAGGCGACCCGCATCACATTAGTGGTTTCGGCTGTCGGCCAAGAACTTGGAGAGGAGATGGGCGCCGCCAAGTTATCTACAAGCTCACTGAAATTATTATGAAGCAAGAGAAGCAAAATATTTATGGTTTCTGCATTCGGATGACCCCCCCCCCCCGATTACAAAAGTCAAAGTTGTGATGATGGTGATGGTGATAGTGATGATGGTGATGGTGATGATGATGATGGTGATGGTGATAGTGATGATGGTGATGGTGATGGTGATGATGATGATGGTGATGGTGATGATGGTGATGGTGATGATGATGATGGTGATGGTGATAGTGATGATGGTGATGGTGATGATGATGATGGTGATGATGGTGATGGTGATAGTGATGATGGTGATGGTGATGATGATGATGATGGTGATGGTGATAGTGATGATGGTGATGGTGATGATGATGATGGTGATGGTGATAGTGATGATGGTGATGGTGATGATGGTGATGGTGATAGTGTTGATGGTGATGGTGATGATGGTGATGGTGATGATGATGATGGTGATAGTGATGATGGTGATGGTGATGATGGTGATGGTGAATGTATTTAACAGTATACATTTTTTCCTCGGATGTAGGTTATACCAGTCAAGAGACAACATCGACCCAGTTTCTCAGTAAACCCGGATGTTATTCTTGTCTTCTGCCGTTTAACTAAAATAAAAATGGCGCCGATACAAAATGTTATTCTTCTTCGAAGCGACCCGAGGCGGAATTAATTGGCTGCTGTTTGTCTCGTACGGCAGGAACTCTAACGCCTTTCCCAACATCCCCGTTTCCTTCCACGCTTGAAGTTATAGCTTCATTCGTTTTTACGGCTTATCAACCCTTTGCAGGTTATTTAAAGCCAGAAAATAATTTTAGATTGTAAGAATTTTTTTGAGATAATAATGATTTAGTGATACAAGTCGTACTAATTAACCCAATGCTGGGGGGGGGGCGAGAAGAGGTGGATCAGCGTAAGTGAATACAACGAACCCAACTGGAATTAGAACTCGGCTCTCCAATTAACAATTACGAGCCATTATCCATTGCACCACGCGCATATCCAAGCTTACAGCGCTTGGTATTAGCAAACGTTCACCCATCTAGTTACTGATCAGGCTCGACGTTGCTTAACTTAGGTGATCGCACGAATGTTTCAGCGTGATGTGGCCGTTAGCCTAAGTGATAGCTTAGTGACTGAACTCTGAAATGGGGATTCAAGAGTGAAAGGTTCAATGACTGGTCGATCGTAACACGCATAAATTCACGCAAACATAAATATATATTTACTCACATGAGCTTACTCAAGCACATACCCAAATAAGATAAAGAAGACATTGGAAAGACTATATTGTGCCAAATATTTTAGTAATGAGTTTTGTAAATAGCAGAGTAATTGTATATATACTAGTTTATTCAGACAAAATGGCGATATGTTTTTATAAGTCCTTTTAATTATCGGAGTTTTCACATGTAAATTTTAAAATATATTTTCCAATTATATTATATATATTAGGCTAAGTTATTGGGCACCTCAAGGCGGTGTAATGGTTAGCAAGCTTGTCTCACTAGAACAATTACGACTGAGTAGTGATTTCGGCCTTGTACCACATCTAAGCTACGCTTGGAAAATCACTATATTGGGTACCTCTAGGTGGTGTAATGGTTAGCAAGCACAAACTATTGCGACTGAATAGTGAGTTCGATTCTCACTGTGTACCCCATACTTTCGGCCTTGTGCCACATCTGAGCTACGCTTGGAAAATCACTATTAGGCTAAGTTATAAGTAAATTCTTTTTGGTTGAACCAATCGTAGTGATGAATGTATCATCTCAACTGCTAAACGCAGCCGTCAGACCATCCGATTGCATTTAAGCATGAAACAGACTGTCACCGCTGGGTGTTGAATCCAATGTTCACTTAACAAAAACCAGGTTTGTAGATATATCGTATATTTAACAGTAAGTACACCAGAAGAGTATTAAACGTCTAGTAAGTGTGTATCGAATGAACTAGCACCCGATCTGTTCACTGTTCCCTGTACCTTCTCTCCTATTAAACTTATAGTAGGCGGAAGAGTCTAACATAGACTCTTAAGAGGGAGGACACCACAATAATAATAATAATAGGATTAAGTCCGATTTTTTGTTTATACATTATTTTTTATAGATACAATTTATTTAAGTCAATGCTGTGTTTTTAATTGAACAGTATCAATTACATTTATCGGCCTGAATGTTCGAGAAATTTCGTAGAATATATGCGGTCTCCGATAGGAATCGAACCTGTTAAGTAACGTTGATCCTGGTGAGTACCTAGATGGGGGACCGCTTGGTTCGTTATATTCACTAACGCCCTAATACGCTTGGAGAAAGGTATGAATCCACCTCTTATCCCCCCAGCTATGGGTTAATTATTATGCTTTGTATCAGTAAATCATTATTATCTACAAAAAATCTTAGAATCTAAAAATATTTTCTGACTTTAAATAACCTGCACAGGGTTGATAAACCGTAAAACTAAATAAATAAATCTCAGGGAATAACAACGAAGTATATATTTTCTGAAAGCTTTTTGCTATTCTTCTTTATAGGACACGTTTCAAAATTAACATTAAGGTAGCTGACTTTATTATTTTTTTCAAAATGGCTACTTTATTAAGACGAGAATTTCCAATTTTGGAACATGTTCTTAGAATTGGATTATATATGTGACCGTTGTTTGGCGCCTCGAGGTGGTGTAATAGTTAGCAAGCTTGTCTCGTAGAGTAATTGCGACTGAGTTTGTGAGTTCTGAACCTCACTGGGTGCTCCATACTTTCGACCTTGTGCCACATCTAAGCTACGCTTCGAAAATCACCATATGTGAATGTTCTTTTTTTTTTTTTAGTGCAGGCATCATTAGTTGCAAAATAAAACCGATTTTTATTTTATTTTTTTTTTTTTTAAAGAAAAAAAGATTTTACTTCCTTTTGCAAAAGGAACTGCAACTAATTGTGGGTCCCTTTACATTTCCCCAATGCACGCGCAATTGCAAGAATCTGTCGCAACGTGCTTAACTCTGAAATGCAATTTGCAAATACAGTTCTGTGTAATAAAAAATACATATTTACGCTCCTGGCCACGTTCGATTTATTTATTTATTTGTTTGTTTGTTTTTATTTTATTCTTTCTTTCTTTCTTTGTGTGTGTGTGTGTGTGTGTGTGTGTTGTGTGTGTGTGTGTGTGTGTGTGTGTGTGTGTGTGTGTGTGTGTGTGTGCTATTTTTAAGTTCATAATAATAACAGAGACTATTTGATTGAAGTCGGCGAGGCAAAAGCCGTGGATGCGTGTCGGTCTCGTAAAAGTCAGTTGACGACCCCACAGTGAATAAGAAGAGATTGTAACAAACGTCTTGCCTGTGGCATTTGAACAGTTGTGCCGACAGGCAGTCGTCATCTGCCTTCTCTGTCTCAGCAATTGCGAGAATGACTCATTACGGCCGATCGGATAATTGTTATTAGTTTCGGCTACAATAGAGAAACGTTCTAATTCAGTTCAACCAGAAAGGAAAACGTGTTGATGATTGAGCGAATAACCTCAGCGAGTTGGATAACATTCGCCACACTGATTCATGATAATTGCTTTGAGAATTTATCGTTTTCTTTTTATATTCTTTCTTTCTTTCTTTCCTTCTTTCTTTCTTTCTTTCTTTCTTTCTTTCTTTCTTTCTTTCTTTCATAGTCTTTCTTTCTTTCTTTCTTTCTTTGCTATCTTTTTCTTTCTTTGTTATCTTTTCTTTCTTTCTTTTTTTAATTTTCTTTTTTCTTTTTTAATTTTCTTTCTTTCTTTCTTTCTTTCTTTCTTTCTTTCTTTCTTGTCATTTTATTTTATTTTATTTACTTATTTTTGTAGTCTGTTTTCTTTTTTCTTCCTTTCGTTTCTTCTTTTATTCTTTCTTTTTTCCTTTGTTATCCTATTCTTTTTACTTATTTTTAAAATTTTCTTACTTCTTTCTTTCTTTCTTTCTTTCTTTTTTCTTTCTTTCTTTCTTTCTTTCTTTCTTCCTTTCTTTCTTTCTTTCGTATCATTTTATTTTTGTTTACTCATTTTTATAGTATCTTTTCTTTCAAGCTTTCTTTCTTTCTTTCTTTCTTTTTCTTTTTTTCTTTCTTTCTTTCTTGTTTGCTTGCTTATCATTTCATTTTGTTTACTCATTTTTATCATGTTTTCTTTCTTTCTTCGCTTGTCGATTTTCCTTCATATTTTTCTTTTCCTTTTAATTACTCTTACTTCATTTTCTTTCTTTAATTTTTCTTTGTTATTTTTCTTTTATTTCTTTCTTCCAAATTATCTCGTTCCTTTTTCAGCTTTTGACTTCCTGCGATAAAATATTTTCATTTTTCGCCATCTTGTTCAATCAAATTAATTTCTTCGACCTTCTGACGTTTTCATTTTCTTTTTAGTCTATCAGTTCTGCTTTTAAATTAACTTACGAAAAAGTTTTTGAATGGGACCCCAAACCTCTTGCTTTGTCACTGGAGACTTGCCATATGATTCGGAAAGGCCATTACCACCTTAACTAGCGAACCCAAACAAGGCTCTTTGTTTTGAGCAAATCCTTTTGCTTAATTCCACGATGCATGGTTAACTGCTTGATAGTAGATGACGTAATTTATTTGAGAGTCTGAGATTAAATATTTACATTATTTCACTTCTTTTCATTTTTTTAAAGAGGTCGGATTAACATGATGGGTGTAATAAAATTTCCACTTTCAATTCAACATCTTACTGGGCAGCAAAATGACACCCTTTTACTTACTAAACATTTTAACCTTTGAATATATTTAGTGTGATCTAAATATCAATCAGCATTGTTCATCCATTTCGAAGGGACATACAGTGTAACCCGGATATAAGAGACCCGGATATAAGAGAAACCCGGATATAAGAGAGATTTTCTCTGGTCCCAAATTAGAGCCTGTGTTAAATGTATATAAAATAGACCAAATCCGGATATAAGAGAAACCCGGATATAAGAGACTTCTTCTCCGGTCCCGACAACTCTCTTATATCCGGGTTACACTGTATAATGTATCAAATTTATGGCGTTCTTTACATGAGGCCAAGTCATAATGCAACTCCCGCTCAGAACTGGAGGCCTGTCTCAAATTTCGTCGTCTCACTGGGAGTGAATATTTTTAGTTTCCGTTTGGATTTTCGGTAGTTCTCTGGTGTAGTTGGCTTAAATAACCTAGCTAATGGGTGAATACGGATGAGAAGCCTAAATACGTACCCTCAAATCCTATGTATAATAACATAATATCACTTAATGCTCCATCACGTGATACGATGCTGTTATACTTGGGATTTGATGTTCTTTAATTAAGACCAAGTCATAGTGCAAATCATGCCCAGAAGTGGAGATTTCTCAAATTTCGTCGTTACAATGGGAGCGAATATTTTTAGTTTCGGTTTGGGTTTGTGGTAGTTCACTGCTGTAGTCGGATTAAGAAATTCAAAGAAAAAAGTAAAGATTAAAAGCATAACTAATTTGGCTCGAAAACTTAATCCTCTTTATCTTTGTACATGCTTTCTTTACTAAGGTTTTTTGTTAATTAATATATAACCTGGTGGGGCTTCGGATCCGTCCCTTTTCTCCCCGTTAACAAGGGTGTACGAAAAATCATATGTATTTTAATCTTTGAATTAATTACCCACGTTAAAACAGTATTAAAGAAGCAAAAATCATATCGGTACTATGCATTCTGAAACAAAAATGAGAAAAAACAAATTAAACATGAAAATTATTTTCTATATTAAGCCTTTAAATTCCTTAAGGAACATAGGGTCGCAAAGATGCGGTTTCTATAATAAGCCAGTTTTTAAGAGTAGGTTGTTAGACTACTGCACAACCCCCAAGCTGGAGGATCAGAGTTGTCTTTTCTCCTAGACAAGTTCCCACCTATGTGTCGGCATCCGTCCGTCCGTCTCGAGAGACGATGGAGTATATATATATATATATATATATATATATATATATATATATATATATATATATATATATATATATATATATATATATATATATATATATATATATATATATATATATATATATATATATATATATCTCTGTATTCGGCCCTTCAAAAAATGGTGGATGGTTCTGCACAAAACCTTCACCACTATAATCAAACCTCATGTCGGTTTCTTCGGAACTGGTCTGCTTGACCCTCATACGTCGAATTCGACGGGAGAGTCGAATATATATATAGCTGGTTAGTAAAGAAGAGGATTCGTGTCTTTCCCAAGGGTATAAAGAGAATGTAATGGATTCGACAGGAATTCGAACTCGGCTCTCCGAATCCACAATCCGAACCGCTATCTATTACGCCATTATTACCTTTATTTTATCGTTTAGAAATAAAGCAATTGTTGTGATGCTGAGTGATATTATAAACATACTTTTTATGATGAGAGAAGCAGACAAGTAGAAAAAAGAAAAAAATTCACTCTAAACATGCCTACTTTAATAACAGGCTTTTGTATACCTCGTAAGCAATATCTAACAATATCGGATTGATTTATTGAATTTAATTATGTCACTGACTTTCTATAACAACGAAAGAAGACAAAATATCTAAATGTTATACTTACTTCAATTAAATAAGCTAAAATTATGCCAAATATACAAAGAAAAATGTTTCTTAAGCTAACTATACCAGAGAACTACTACAAACCCAAACCGAAACTAAAAATGTTCGCTACTAGTGTGATAACGAAAATTGAGAAACCTACACTTCAGTTGCACAATGACTTGGTCTTAATTAAAGAACGCCATGATCACACTACTTCTGTTTATCATCAAAAGCCAAGTATCACAGCATCGTATCACATGATGGAACATTAAGTGATATTATGTTATTATACTTAGGATTTGAGGGTAAGTATTTAGACTCTTAATCCGTATTCAGACTTTGGGCAGATTATTTAAGCCAACTATATATACCAAAGAAATACCGTAAACCCAAACCGAAACTAAAAATGTTCGCTACTAGTGTGACGATAAAATTTGAAAACCTCCATTTCTGGGCGTGAGTTGCACTATGAATTGGTTTTAATTAAAGAACGCCATGAGCACACTATTTCTGTTCGTCACCAAAAGCCAAGTATAACAGCATCGTATCACTTGATGGAATATTAAGTGATACTATGTTATTATACTTAAGATTTGATGTTAACTATTTAGGCTTCTCATCCGTATTCACCCATTGGGCAGATTTCTAGTTATTATAAAAAAGTATGTGAAAGTACTTTAATGAATCACTTCTATAACGTTGAATATTGGTTAATTGCACTCAGCTAAAAATCCTCAAGGACTGTTTTTTTTCTTTTACACTTCGTTAAATTCTGTTGGATGCTATTTATGAGAGGGTTTGTTTTTTTTTTGTTTTTTTTTACTTTTCCGCTCTTAAATGAAACGGCGATGATTTTTCTGCTTGCTGATATTTTAGAAGCATTATCTGCTAGAGCATTCAAATATACACAATAGCCTGATGGGTTTGACTCTTTTCATGTTTTTCCAGTAAAATCATCGTTTGCCAAAGTCCTAAACATTTCAATAAGAACAGACACGGCGGCGGCTGGTGACAGGCGCACGTCCGCACCAGGGCGGCAGGTCGTCGTTGCCAGTTCGAAATTTCACACATTTTGCTCGGTTCGCCAATTACAGCGACGCGTACAACGCACGTCCGGCGACGACGCGCGTCCGACGACGACGCGCGTCCGGTGACGACGCGCATCCGGCGACGACGCCAGCGGCACGTCATGGCCGGCGCGCGCCCGGACTACCAACCTGTCGACTCGGCCGCTCGCTACCGACGTCCGGCCGACTCGTGTCGGCTGCCGACTGGAGGCTTGTAGGCGAGCGGCAGGTGCTTGGCTTTTTTGAGAATTAGTGGTGTTTGCAGATTTGGAACCATTATAGTCGGCTCCCTAAAAATGTTTATAGCCAAATTTGTACTCATTTAAGATTCATTACCGTCGTTCTTGTAGTTATAATAAGATCATTACAGTAATAATTGTATACAGATCATTAAAGCCTTAATTGTAGATCCAATCTTGTACAAGAGTTATTACAATCCAATCTTGTAGTGCTGATGAGTCCCAAAATAGGACGAAACGGCCGTCCAGTGCTTTCTGCATTTTGTTAAGGAATCTTCCAGACTCGATGAATTATTTAATTATGATTATTCAAATCACCCTAATATAATTTCTATCATTTTATATCCTTGTTTGAACCGGCTTCTAATACTCTGGGTGGAACGGTTTGGGGATAGAAGACGTACTGATGGGGGCTCAGTCCGTTGGACTAATTAAACTTGAATGAGTTACACAGCGGAATATGTGAAGAGCTGCGCTATATCGAGTCTTGATAAGTTTGCAGCTGCGTGACCGAGACCCATTGGTCCAGTGGGTATAACGCTTGCGTCGTATCGTAACGGCCCGGGTTCGATTCTCGGTAGTGGATGCGTTGTGCTCATGAGTCCCTAAACAGGACGAAACGGGCGTCTAGTGCTTTCTACATTTTCGTAAATTAAATAAACAACAATCGAAGATGAATTCCAGCTTCGTATTTGAAGAACAAAAACGGTAACAACGTCAAAGATTTCGTCGAAATATTTACAATTTACCTTAATTCTTCCCACCCCCACAAAAGATAATCAATCAAATAAAGTGGAATTATTTTTATCAGCTCTTTTCAATTACTCATAATTACTGCGTCAATTTTGTTCGATGTTGTTTTTTTTTAAATTAGTCCTCAGCATCGGCCTTTTCTACTTCCTGTCAATCCTGCCGGCACTTAGCGATATATTTTGCGACTGCGCATGTGCGCACTGTCTCGTAACGGTAACGCGTATATGTTTTTAATGTATTGCATATTGATTTATCTTAATTTGCGGGATTCTACTGGAGGAAGCGCCATAGGTCGCTGGCTGCTTTGGATGCAATTAACACCTGATAGAAAAAAAGCTACGACCTACTTTGCTTTTTCAATAAAACCTAAATATTTTAACGATCCACTAACGACAGCATTTCCTCATTCGCATGCATAAGCGATTAACTCAGCAGGACTAACAGTTCTGAACAGTGGTTGGTGAGGCTCGGTATTTTAATTCATTTCACGGACATAATAAGCAACTTTTATTATGTTTTTCTTTCTTTTCTATGTGCGGTTTTTGAATTTATTTCATACAGCTTAGGAAAGTTAGGCAACTTTATAGACAAATTCAATCAGACTGTTGTCCTAATTGTGGTTTTAGATTCACATTTTTTCTTCCGTTTGACTTTCCTGTGTTCAGATTCCTGTCTCTTTTTTTTTTTTCTATTTTTTTTTGTTTTGTTTGTCTTTCTGTTGCCGACTCTGTTTATTTCACTGAGTTTATATCATCATATTCAGTCCCTTGACTGCTTCCATCGCCGGTGCGGGGAACCTAAGGGTAGAAGAAACAGACCCCACCCCTAGAAGGATCAGCTGATGGTGGCTCTAAGCTGTTCCAGTATTATCATGTTCATCCAATTTTCAATGTCTGAGAAACTTTTGCGTTGCTGTCTCCGATTGTTCCCGCCTTCAACAGTGCCTCACATGATGGTCTTGCAGAGATCGTTAAGCCGTTGTGTCGGAATTCCAAACGAACGTCGGAGTTATCATTGAGATGTAGCGTGCCTAGGCCTCTCACCACATTTATTTAATTTTTTGTTTAGGAACCCAAACTGATATAAGTACAAGGGACAAGGCAAAGGTATCAATAATATATATATATATATATATATATATATATATATATATATAAATTGTATTCAACAAAGCGTACAATAAAGAATATATACGAAAAAGAAGCATGCAATGAGTCAGACGAGAGTAGACTCTCTTTGACTATAAAAGTTTATCAATGTTCTCTGAAAAGGAAATAAAAGAGTTATTAGTCTGTTATAAATGTTTTAGACAGTTCTGCCGTGCAAGAGGAAAATTATGTAAGTGTAATAGAATATGTAATTTGAGAGTGAAGATTCGACTGACGTGGATTCCAGTAGCAGTCGAAGTTTCACTGGTGTTGCTCCTCTTTTGTTCTGTTTATATAGGTAGACATCGAATTAGGAATCTGCGCGGGAAAAATCATTCTCCACATGCAGGGAATCTGATTGGTTGATACTGACCAATCAGTGCCAATTCTCCCAAACGTGCACAAAATTTACTATATGAAAATATAGCGATTTTAAAGTTGTCGTTTCATATAGCAGCGTTGCTTTCTGTCCAATGAATGGATGCTGTTAAAGATTTGAATTTGTAAGGGTGTATGTGTGTGTGTGCGATGATGATGATCGCTATACCGTGTGATATGGCTAATGCATGACATCTTCCGATGACAAAGAAATGGATTCCGTTTATAGACATAGAATAAAATATAAATGAGCAATATTAAAATTTAATAAAAATAAAAACTCTTATATTTAGTTTTTAATTTTGATATGTTCTTTTCAGTAGAATCTCTGTTTACCAAAGTCTTAAATATTTCAGATTGATAATAATTTGCCAAAGTCTTAAATATTTCAATAAGAACATTTAACTGTAAAATTAAAGGTGTTTTCAGATCCAGAAACTTGTGCTCATGTAAGAGTCATTACAGTAATCCTTGTAGTTATAGTAAGATCATTACAGTAATAATTGTACACGGATCATTAAAACCTTAATTGTACTTATATAGGAATGATTGCAACCAATCTTGTACTTATACAAGAATAATTGCAGCTAACATTGTATTCTGCTCTGCTGCGGCTGAGCCAGGAGGGCAGCGATTGGTCAGAATACGTCGTGGGTCTGCTATTCTGACAGTGATGCATTACCTGTGTTTACATTATGGATATACGTCCAAAACAGCGCTAAGTTCGAATGACCTGGATCCCCAAATGTTGACAAGGAATCTAAAAAGTTTATTTAGTCTCTGCAAAAAACAAAACAAAACAAATCTTAAAAGTAAAGCGACTGTCTTTACTTTTCTAAGCGCGCCTAGAATCGAACAAATAAATCCCATTGGTTAATAAAAAATAGTGACAAAATTCTATTTTCCGTCCAATCAAAACCGCTGCTGTGTTATATTTCCGGACCTCTGTCAGGAGCCTCTTTTAGTCCTTAAATACAGGAAATTAAGATAGCTTAATCATTAAAGATAATTATCTTTGGGTGCTATTAGTATGTGGTCTACCTTTCGAAGTTAATCTACCAGGATAACGAATCACAAAAGTATGTGATCTACAAGTTGAGAAAATTCTCTACATTAAAATGTACATTAAACATAGTTATATACAGAATAAGACAAGAAAAGAAGAAATAGTCTTTATTTAATATACTATAATAATATACTAAACAAATAATAATACATCTTTTTAAAAAAATAAAGGAAAATATTATTTTATCTAATACTATCGCAGTCTGTAAATAATTTCAACATCATTCTGAAATGCAATAAATTTTTGGTCATTTAATCGCATTTCTCAGCAAATGTAATCTAGATGAGATTGTAATGCTTGGACAGGTATATCTCTTTTTTTTTTCTTGTGCATGTAGGTAATTTTCTTTAAGGTAGATCACATATTTTAGAAGAATCGTCCACGTAGATCACATACTTAAGTAGCACTGATCATTGTTCAGTAGAATTTTCCTTACATTATTCATAGTATTACACATTGATAAACTCTCTACCCATACCGATATAGTGATTGTGTCATTTGATTTCCGGTTTTGAAGAATGAATACGTGGTGACTGACTATTTCAATTGACCGACTTGAAGTCACAATATCGAGATTTCGTTCCTTAGCGTCAATATTAACCCTAATAAAGTTGCGCCTGACGTAGAACGAGAGCTAATATTGCAAGTCATAACTAGCGAGTTCGATTCTCACTGGATACCTCGGAATTTTGACACTATTTCAGACTAAATTTTATAGTGAGAGGGTACTACATGTGTTTTAATGGACAAGTTTGTTGTCAGTCAAAAGTTGTAGACTTGATGCTGATGAAGATGAAGACCTTCAGAATAAAATGAATGCAACATTTTTTTTAAAAAATCAACATTTTTAAAAGAAACAATTTCAACATTTATAATAGAAACAAATTCAATTTTTAAAAGAAACAAATTCAACATTTTTAAAAGAATCAAATTTAACATTTTTAAAAGAAACAAATTTAACATAAAAGAAACAAAAAAATTAAAAAATTAGAGCGCTGAAAGTTTTCATTAAAAGTAACGAGGTAAATAACTTGTTCATTTAAATCTAAATAATTTCACATCCTTCCATCCGTAGAAAGAATTATCCTCCCGTAAGTTATCTAAACGTCATGAAAATGTCTTTCGTCACCTGTCAAATGACGCGAAAGGTTATGACCTGCTTTGTTTTATTTTCAAATTACATTTTTTCGGCGCAGAAGCTAAGTTAAGCTTCGTTCAAAATATTTTAAATAAATATTATAATTTCTGATTCTATTAAAATAAGTCAGATTTTCATCTTTTTTATAAAATGGAAAAATGATTGAAAATGATGGATTATCTGTTCTTTTTTTGACAAAAAAAAACAAGATTTTTAACGAAAATTTCGGACGTGCTAGGAATGATTAAAAATGTAAAAAAATACCCCAAAATACTTTGATCTTTCCTCTTTAATAATAATATGAACATTAGACGATAAAATTTTGTTTTCGTCAAGTTCGGCGTCTTTTTTTCATCATGCTATGCTCTTTCTGTTTACATTTCGTAGAGGTACCTATATATATATATATATATATATATATATATATATATATATATATATATATATATATATATATATATATATATATATATATATATGTGTGTGTGTGTGTGTGTGTGCATGTATTGTGGAGTGAAACATTAGAAATAGAGCGGAAAAATTGAGTTATGTGAACTTTACTTTTTTTCCCAGCAACAGGTGCCAGTGAAAGAAGAAAATGAAACTAACACAAATCAACGAGAGGGAAAATTCATTAAAGAAGTGAAAGTCAAATTCATTATGGGAGCATGTTTAGAGGAATAGAGGAGGTATGAGGAGGGAATCTCTGGGTCTAATAATTAGTCACGTGGATGAGGAGAGAGAGAAAGAGAGATGTGGAAGCGAGCAGGAAGAGGAAGCAATGAAATAGAATTGTGCAACGGGCATTGTGTTTATTATTTCTGTTTTTTTTTCTTTTTGTTGCTTTGTCCAAAATAAGATGACGGCCTTAAACTCACAATACCAAAACAGAGAAACAAATCTGCTTGAAAGGTTACATATATATATATATATATATATATATATATATATATATATATATATTAGTCTAACCTAACATTAAAGCATTAATTAATTATTATAACCAAGGTCCGTTGTCAAGTTTTTTGAATTCTCATATACTTGTATTTTGATTGGTCATTGCAGTTTATGTAACAGCGTTTCCCCTAGCGAGGGGTGTTTGATCGATTTGAACCTTTTAAAATCCTTTCTTCTACATTCAAAACCATCACTTGATAAGATACCAGAAGTGTTGAAACACAATGGCTATTTTGTAGTGATTTTATAACATATTTATGTTATAATTTTCCAATAAAATTATATATATATATATATATATATATATATATATATATATATATATATATATAAGATAGACCTAATGAGCCAGGCAAACCTACCTAGGTTTAAACTAAACGGATCGTCAGGATTAGCTGAAACCTAGGTAGGTTTGCCTGGCTCTTTAGGTTTATCTTGGGTTTGATCAACTTCGTGTACTGAGCACTTTACGTAGTTGCCTTTACTCGTTTTGGAGTTTTTTTTCTTTGGACTTTGAGCTTGAAGACTGTTTTCGCTTTTGTTTTATATTCTTCGTTCTTCCTTTTTTATTCCTCATTTTTCCTTGGGTATTGGTTTGTTTTACTACAAGTCGAAATATCCAAGGTTTTTCCAAGCGAGTACCACCATATATATATATATATATATATATATATATATATATATATATATATAATCAAATAAATAAATAGAAATAAATGTACATGGAAGTGTTCACATATAAATATGTATACATAAAAGGTGTTTCATTAAGATGGATCAAAGTCAGTAGTAGATAAATCAGTGTTATTGGTGAAAATTTATTTATTTCTCTATTGGATCATGTTATTTAAGTCATGGCAATTATTTGTGAAAAATAATATCACCCTAATGTCCGCCAAGGCTTCGTTGGCACACCTCCACTCGATGGTCAAAATTTTTGATGACGTCTCTGCATACTTGCTCCTTGATCTCACCAATATGCCTTATTATCTCATCCTTCAGCTGTTGAATTGTTGTTGACCTGTCGGCATAGACCTTACTTTTGAGATGACCCCAAAGGAAGAAATCTAAAGGTATCAAGTCGCACGGTCGTGGTGGCCAATTGACTTCGCTGTTTCGAGGGATGATGTGACCTGGGAACTTTTCATTCAATAAAGCCATTGTTGCATTGACTGTGTGTCAAGTGGCGCCGTCCTGTTGGAACCACAAATCTTTGATATCCATAGCATTCAAATACATAAAATACAATAAATTACATGTGTGTGTGTGTGTGTGTGTGTGTGTGTGTGTGTGTGTGTGTGTGAATAACGACAAAAGGAAAACTTACGCATTGTGTCATCTGAGGGACCTTATCAATGCAAATTCCTTGATAAAGTCTCTTATAGCGTTTCGTTTTGAAAACGTTCCTCAGAGGTCCAAACGCATCGACTAAGACAGGTTTTTCTTTTGTCTTTATTCATATTGTCCTTTTACAGGTATATTCTATCTGAACTTTTTACACACACATACACACACACACACATATACGATAAAATTTAGTTTTCGGGTATGATATATTTATTAGTTAAAGTGCTCAAGGATCAAGGATAGAGCGTATTAAATATATAAGTTGACACTGAAGTTAACACTCAGCCGCGACTGACTGTTTCATGCTTAAACGCAACCGTCAGACCATCTGATTGCTTTTAAGCATGAATCAGACTGTCGTCGCTAAGTGTTGACTTCAATTTCCAATTATATATATCAGCTGTCAATATACCTCATAACACCATCGAACGCTTAGCCTTGGAGCGGGTAGAATGGCGATCAACGTGTTTAGTGGACTCACCAGTTTTCAATATGCTAGTCTAAATCGTATTCAAGAAGCAAGAGCGAGATCTAAAAGGTCAGCCAATCTAACAGTGATCTCATCTCACAATCCTCACTATTGCTCCATATGCGGCCTCCTTTGTAAATCACTAGTGGGTCTTAAGTGCCACATAAGATTATCGCACAAAATTTCATAACTGAAATCAATTGATTAAGTTGTCAGATCCTCATACGTCAAAACCGACGGGAGAGTTGATTATATATAATAAAATGGATTAAGTCCGATAATTATTTTAATATATTTTCTGTTTCTAGGTTACTTTTATAGTTACAATTTATTTAAGTAAATGTTTTGTTTTTAATTAAACAGAATTAATGACATTTACCGGCCTGAATTTTTGAGAAATTTCGTAGAAAGTATGCGTTCTCCGACAGGAATCGAACCTGTATTCCTATACGGAAACTGATATTTGACCTGACGTACTTGTGCCATTAAGCTACAGAGAAGGGGTCTGGTTAGCAAAGTCCAAATTACTGTTTATAAACACAATTTTCGACGACTTTTTCTCCATCTATCATATCTGCTCACTTTTAAGATTTCACGTTTCATAAGCAGAAATGATCGCCCGAGAAAAATCGATAAAATGTTGACAACCTAGCGAACCGAATGCCATTAGGATGACGGCCATTTCACGTTAAGACGCCCGTTCTCGTTCGATCACCGAAGTTAAGCAACCTTGAAACTGTTTAGTACCCAGATGGGTGACCTCTGGGGAATACTATGGGCTGTAAGCTTGAATGTGCGGGTGGTGTAATAGATGGAGGCCCGGAAAGAGAAATCGAAGAGCCGAGTTCGAATTCCAACCGGGTTAGTTATATGCACTTACGTGCACATACACTTGGGAAAGGTATGGATCCACCTCTTCTCCTCTCAACTATGGGTTAAATAGTATGACTTGTATCAGTAAACCATTAATTATCTCAAAAAATTCTGACAATCCCAAAATGTATTTCGGCTTTAAATCACCACAGTCAGTCAGTTAGTTATGTGCCATGCATGATACGCGCTTAGGCGATCATGTATCTTTTGACTGACGAGGCAGATTTTTTTTCCCGCAGTAGGTTGCCATTTTTTCTCCGGTTGTGATCCAAGGCTGTAGAACCCGGTTTGTCCTGCTATTTACACATAGCTAGGGAGAGAAGAAGAGGATTCATATCTTTTCCGAGAGTATTAGCATGTAAGTTAATGTAATGGATTCGACTGGAATTCGAACTTGGCTCTACGATTCCTCAATCCGAGCCGCTATCTATTAACCACAAAAAGGTTGATAAGCAGTAAAAAAAAAAAAATCAATGTTTATCATTATTTTTCGAAGGACAAGTTCTGGTTCAATACCGGGGGTGGGGGGATAAGCCAAGATGATCCAACGGGCCCTGAAATGATTGAATTGATGCTGAAAAAAATCGTTTACAGAAATTGAATTGATGCTGAAAAAATCGTTTACAGAAATAAATGAATAAGGTGAATTGGTCGATGTTATACGCCAACAGCATCTGGCAATTAGCAGGACTATCGGGTTTTGTAGGTCGGTAAAATTGTCAAACAAGACTCGATGACCGAATTTTCTGCTTGTATGTCTATTGCCCTTCAGCAATTGCCTGACGTAGAAAATATGAAAGTAAGCGAGCTAATAACAGTGGCAAGAGAGTTAACTACTAAGGGGACTGGAGAGATTGTTGAGACAGCAGCTACAGTTCATGACCCTAGACTCCTTTTTTTTATTCTTCTTTTCCCTTTCAAATCCCACATCGTATAAAGAACAAAAGAAGATGAAGAGCATTATATTTACGTGTATGTTTTTCTTTATCCCGTGACCCTTAGCGTCATAGAGACACCATGTGTACAGCAGCTATATTAGAAGTGGTGTTTCTTGGACAAGATAACCTGACGGAGCCCAACCCGCTTCAGGTCGGTTTTGAATTTTTTCTTCTCCTAGACGAGCTGCCAGCCAAGGTTACAAGGTTACACAGTCTGTCCTGCTATTTACTCATAGCTGTGGGAGAATAGGATTCATAAATTTCCGAAGGGTCAGTCAATCAGTTATGTGCCATGGGTAAAACACTCTTAGGCGATCATGTATCTTTCGATACATGACTGACGAAGCAGATTTTTTTCTGCAGTAGATTGCCATTTCTTTCTGCGCTACACCAGTTGCCACCCAAGTCTATAGAAGCTGGTCTATCCTGCTATTTACCCATAGCTGGGGGGAGGAGAAGGGGATTCATATCTTTCCGAAGGGTCTGTCAGTCAGGTATGTGCCATGCGTGATACACGCTTAGGCGATCATGTATCTTTCGATACATGACTGACGAGGCAGATTTTTTTCCGCAGTAGGTTACCATTTCTTTCTGCGGTAGACCAGTTGCCATCCAAAGCTATAGAACACGGTCTGTCCTGATATTTACCCATAGCTGGGGGGAGAAGAGGATTCATACCTTTCCCAGGGATATTAGCACTTGAGTGAATGTAATGGATTCGAATGGAATTCAAACACGGCTCTCCAATTCCTCAATCCGAGCCGCTATCCATTTTTCTCCCGTGCCTATTACATTTCCTACAAGATAATTCTGCAATCCACCGAGCACAAAGCATGAAATAAAGGGTTCAGTTCGAAATTCCAATCACCTTTGTAGAAGGCCGGAGCGTACAACGGCCAAAACGACGTGGATATGACAATAAAGATGGAGACAACAGCCCGAACAATGTAAATACAGTAGAATCCCTGACAGCAGGACTAAGAAGGTCTTCCGGATATGAGGAATTTGTTAAAAAGTCCGGATATGAGGGGTTATATTTAGATTAAAATAAAAGAACTGAAATCAGGTTTAACATTTATTTTCAGGGTTTTATAGTAAACAAAATAAGCTAATGGTGAGTGAAATATAATGGAATTGATTTTAAGGAAAAAGAAATAAATTATGTAATATTAATTATGTAATGTTAATGAAAATTCATTAAATTAAGTATGCCACGTATGCAAAACAAATAATGTAACGAGGATTTTTTAATCGCTGTTGCATGATGATGCTTTCTCTTCTAATGTCATTCTCAACTTTTTCCGCATTTCGTTTTGCTTTTGTTCTTAAAATTTTTGAAACCAAAGACATTTTTTTTTAACTCTGCGTGCGTTATTACAATCGTCAATTGCTGGCTTTCTTTCCATAAAACTGACAATCTTTTCAATAGCTTTTTCAATTTAAATCCAGGTTTCATCACAGTCACGTATTTCATTGCTATCTTGTTGCAGATGTGTCTCGTTGTCATCCTTTTCTCTTATTCCCATCATCTTTTGCACCAATACAAGCCATTAGGGTGAAATTAGCATAAGCAATTATTCAAAGTAAATTTCCTGAAAAACAGAAATTTCAAATCAGTTACATATCACCCAAATAGTTCAAATATACACGTCAAAATCATGTCCGGATATGCGGGATTCCGGATATGCGGAATTCTACTTTAATTACAAATGTGAGTGTCAAAAACTTAACAAACCAAGAATTAAAAATCTGCGGAAGATATATTGGCTTCCATAAAAAAAAAATGATCGATTGTGTAGAATACTAAAGACCTTGCCAGAGCCGGTTTTTCAGCTTATTTATCGTCATGTAGTACTTTTTTTTTTTTAAATCAAATCACTTCATGCAAGGTGATAATGCCACTAAGACACAAGGGAGCTACTGGGAGTGAAAGAGACTGAGAAGACTTTAGAAGGAACCGGAAACCCAATCCTAAACAGGAAACAAAGGAAATACCTCTACACGTGGTCAATATAATAAAAAAAATTTCGCCCGTCAGGTGCATTTTTTCTTTTTTTTAAATAAGATTCCGCGAAAAGCCGGTAGAAGAAATATAGAAATAATATACTGTTTAAAAATAAACAGAGCGTCTACTTAAATATGAGTATCCACTTAAAATAAATTTTTAAGTTATAATATAGGTATGTATGTGCGACCATAAAAAGAAATTAACAATAACATGAAAATTAATACAATTTAGTTTAACAACATATCAAAATTACATCACTTAGCGCCATCCATAGTTTTCTTCGCTTTTCATAACGTCTAGTGACTTTAAAATATTCTAGAAAGTTCTCAAAGTTAACTTGAACGCATAACGTTTTTCTTCTCAGTGTTTCTTTTTATGTTTGTATAAATACGTTTTCTTTTTCCTCTTCTTATTTCATGAACTGGCAGAAGAAGAAGAAGGAGGAGGAGGAGCAGAAGAAGAAGAAGAAGAAGAAGAAGATTAAAAACCACCGTAATTTTAATCTCCCAAACCACAAATCCAGGTTATTATCATAACTGCGATAAACTGAACAGGTCTACTTCATTGATAACTCCAAACTGTAAAGCTGGCTGTTGCTAACTGACGACAGAATTTTGCTTATCTATCTATCTATCTATCTATCTATCTATCTATCTATCTATCTATCTATCATTACACCCCAAGCAAGCAATAAAGCCACTAAGGGATTATTGAATGTTAGAGAATATGAGAAAAATATTAAGGAGAGGGGACAATAACAGAACAGGAATTAAGAAGACAGGAGATAACGATTGACGTTGCATTTAAATTTTTGAAGATCAAAGTTGACAGGGAAGCAAAAAGCTGGAAGTGATTTCCACAAGCGAGAAGTGCGAGAACATAGGACTTAGGGTTATATTTAGCCATTTCAACTGTAAAATGAGGCGAC
This sequence comes from Acanthosepion pharaonis, assembly GCA_903632075.3. NCBI lineage: Eukaryota > Metazoa > Mollusca > Cephalopoda > Sepiida > Sepiidae > Acanthosepion > Acanthosepion pharaonis. The sequence goes on from CAHIKZ030001224.1 coordinate 3,861,667, forward strand.
CTTGCCGCCAATCTAGTACTGCTCGTAAATTCACAGAGTCTATGTGCCAAAACAGGAACAGTTACCATGAAAATATTTATAGAAAAGACATAAGGAACCCACGGCAGTGGAAAAAAGGATTGAAGCCGAGATGCCAGGTCAGGACCAATAACACTGCATATTCTTCTTTGTATTTTATCTAGAATTTCTAAATACAGGCAAACCAGATGTGCCATCAATATTCAATGCATGGATGAATGGTAGACGTATAAATGTGTAAAATAGATTCTGGCGGGTAAGATTGTCTAGCGCCGAGAACCAACCTTCTTAGGTATAGACATAGCAGTTGACTCAATATATCTTTCCACTTCTTGTCAGCGGAAAACGTTTGTTCGAGATGGTGCAATGAATCACTCTCCTGGAAGTTAGCATCTGCCATACTGATCGAAGGTTAAAAGTTTCGTACTGGATACATTAATATATATATATATATATATATATATATAAAGACATTTTTATGTTTATACGTTTTTTTTTTATAGATACAAATATTTAAGTAAATGCTCTGTTTGTAATAAACAGTATTAATAACATTTACCGGCCTGAATGTCCGAGAAATTTTCATAGAAAATATGCGTCCTCCGACAGGAATCGAACCTGTATCCTATACGGAACCGTCATATAGCCTCACGTCCTTTTATCGATTGAATCACAGAGGAGCGTTTTGGTTAGCAAGGTCGATTTTACTGTTTTTAAACCACAATTCTCCATAATTTTCTCTCATACATTCATATGTGCTCGATGCGTATCCAAATGTAAACAAGTGACGTCACACATTATGAAATGGACAAAGTTTGACAATTATTTTAAGATATTTTTTTTATGTTTATACATTCTTTTTATAGATACAAATATTTAAGTAAATGCTCTGTTTATAATAAACAGTATTAAACAACATTTACCGGCTCAATCGGTAAAGGCACGTCAGGCTATATGACAGTTCTGTATAGGATACAGGTTCGATTCCTGTCGGAGGAGGACATTCAGGCCGGTAAATGTTGTTTAATACTGTTTATTATAAAACAGAGCATTTACTTAAATACTTGTAACTATAAAAAGAACGTATGAACATAAAAATGTCTTAAAAATAATTGTTGGACTTTGTCCATTTCATCATTTTGTGTGTGTGTGTGTGTGTGTGTGTGTGTGTGTGTGTGTGTATATATAATCAAATGGATTAAGTCTGACAATTATTTTAATATATTTTATAGAGCCCAGATGTGGCAGCAATATTCAATAGAGAGAGGAAGGGGGAGAGAGAAGGAGAGACTAAGATTGATTTCTAGGTCAACCTATCGGTTCATAGACAATTCTTCCTTCTTTCCTTTCTAGTCTTTCGCTCCCCCCCTAATCTCTTACCCGCCCCGCCTGTCTCTCTCTCCCTCTCTCTCTATTTTTCTCTCCCTCAAGATTTATTTTTAACAAAAATCTTATATTGAAATTTTTCTTTTTCTTTCTTCTTTTAATATATTTTTTCCTTTTTCATTTAAATATATTCATGCAATAGATTATAACCGAAATGGATTTTTTAAGATTGTCTTTATTTATTATTATTATTATTATTATTATTATTATTATTAATATATATATATATATATATATATATATATATATATATATATAATTATTTATTTAAAAAATGATAACATAAATATATTTATAAAATCACTACAAAAATAGCTATTTTGTTTCAACACCTCCGGTGTCTTATCAAGATATATATATATATATATATATATATATATATATTATCAAGTATATATATATATATATATATATATATATATATATATTTATATATATATATATATTATAATTATTTATATATATAATTATTTAAATATATATTATTATTATGGATGTGTTTGTGTGAACTAAAATACATACACCTGTATGTATGTGTCTATGCGTATGATAGTACCACACCAAACAAACACAGAAGTAGATTCCCCGTCCTAGGACCAAACATAGTCAAACAAGCATAAACAGATCAAAATAAATAAAAAAATAAACCAATTTGATGATCGCAAAAGCGTGAAACCTAGGGTCACAAACTCATATCCATACAACTCATATATATATATATATATATATATATATATATATATATATACGAAGAAAAATATACTGAAAAAACAAACAAAAATCCTAATATGCGATTATGCTGTTTTAATGTTTAATGTCAACGTCGGACGTTTCGGTCTAATAGACCATCTTCAGGACATATTCATAAAACATAATTAACATAGACCATATACAATTCAACATGAAAAAGACGATGGACATAAAAGCAATACCAATCCAAACAGATAACTGAAATCTTTTATAAGATCAGCGTACCGTTTAAATATGATCACGTTTTATGAATATGTCCTGAAGATGGTCTCTCCTGCTATTTACCCATAGCTGGGGAGAAAAGAAGAGGATTAATATCTGCCCCAAGCACGTAAGTGAATGTAATGGATTCGACTGGAATTCAAACTCGGCTCTCTGATTTCTCAATCCGAGTTGCTGCCTTGCCTTCTTTTTCTCACTAAAGCTTTATACGATCTCTGATATAGTTTTTCTTGCGTCTTTCCTAACAATCACGGAATGGTTCATTATTTATCTGAGGAAAAGGTAAGAGGAAAAAGCAAAATAATAACATGGTTTCCAATATTTAAATTAAGTTCTCTTACCAAGTGGTTAGATCGTTCCTCACTGAGTGCACATATAAAATTTGATATTAAATAAGCTAGCAAATTGTTGACGTGTCGTAAAATTAACCAACTTAATTTAATTGCTAAATAAATACTTCGGCATGCTTTGATGGCATTCGGTTTTACTTTTGCCCAAGTGTACAAAGATTCGAGGAATTTTATGTGTTTAATGAGGGTGGTGACATATAACACTTAAAAAAAATGCAGCGATAGAAATAAATATAAACTCTTTTTTTTTAAGCATTCAACCCCAAGCAAGGCGGGAAGCCATTAGCACGCAAGGGGTTACAAAGAGTTGGAGCGAGAGCAAATAGGAGTGATAGAGGAAAGGATGAAGAGAAGGATAGGGGATAGATCAAGGCATCTGGAGACGTCGATTGACATTATATTTGAATAGTTGGGGATTATAGCTATCAAATAAACAAGAAATGGGGAGGGAGTTCTACAGGCGAGAAGTGCAAGACATGAAGCTATTGGAGTAGAAGAGACGGCTACATTTAACAGTTTCGACTGTGAAAGGATGAGAACGAGATGCCAGCCTCGTAGAGCGCTTAAAGTCTGGGAACCAGAAAAGCAGCTCTCATATTTCAATATTTTTCTATTACTTGTAGATATTTAGGTAAATGCTTAAAATATGTGGGATCATTTACCAGGGAGTATAAGTATTTGTGGAATTTCGTGTTTTCGTGAAAGATGTCGACGTTTAACAGCCACAGATACGGAGAGGTAGTAAAAAGTCAATGCCGTATCTTTTATTATTTATTAAACGAAAGCGTTTGTCGAAAGCTGATTCATTCTCTGTGAAAACTGTCGAGAACACAGTACAATACAAAAATCCCCCCCCCCAGACCTGCCGTCAACGTCATGTCATGTTCTAATTGTTGAGCCAGTTTGCGGTTGATCTGCTCTTTCGCGCCAAAACTGTGAGTCATTCTTGCCCAGGTTACCTGCCTTCGACGCGTTATTGTGATTAAGACTTTCTCACGTGACACAATATTCCCGGTACGACGAGCCGGTTGCTACACAGTCAAGCAGGCGACGGACCGGCGGGTGGGAGCGATGGCCAACGAGTGAAGACGGGAAAGAGAGGCAGAGGTGGGGCCCTGAGAACGGGTCTGACCTACAAATGCAGATCATTTAGCATGAGAACAGCAGCAGATGGACACACAATCAATACAGAGTTGTGGCACTATTTAATATCAAACGTGCAGACGTGCTCAAGTTAGACGGGAAGCGACGTAATCATCTGATTGTCAAGAGCGGAGACGTGAAAAAAAAATCTGCCATATATACTTATGTATTAGTCGATTTTGTTTATTTGCCGACTTTATATTTATTGTTTTATGTACCATGTCCCTTCAAGATGTTGGTGATCATGGCCCTCCACAACTTCCTGTCCTTTGTAGTGCTAAAAAATATTATCGTCCTTCTAAGCTTTGGTCCTGTCATTCATTTACATAAACTCATTAGATAGGTTATTCAATGATTACCTCTGCTTCTCTTGTCTTAAAAGGTCTTGTGAGTCTTAATTTCTCTAAACTCTCTTTCTTTTTTAAGCGTCTTAGACACTTCACATCTCTATATTTCTTCTCTTGCACTTCTCGCTTGTGGAACTCTCCTCTTCTTGCTTCCCAGTCAACTCTGATGTTCAAAATTTAAATGTAATGTCGATCGTTATCTTCTGTCTTTTTAATTCTTATTATTTTATTATTCTCTCTCCTTAATAGTATTTTCTCATACTCTCCCTTGCGTCTTAGAGGCTTTATTGCCTTGCTTGGAGTGAAATGATTAAAAAACAGTTCAGAAAAAGGAGAACTCTGAACTCAAAACCAGTTAGACACGGGGCTAGCAACTCCACCCTCATAAAACTTACTAGCTATTAAAACGGGATGCAGAATTAATTTCAACTTCACCCCCCCCCCGCGACGTGAATGAGTCCGAAATTTTATTGTCGATAACTCCAAAATGGTAGATTTTATCAAAATATCTTTGTTATTTTCGAATTAAGCCTGTACATTTACACCTAAATGGAAATATTCTGGAAATTTTTTATAAGAAACTCAGCGCGGGGTTTGAACCTGCAAATTAACCTTTTGGGGTTCCGAGTTGAAATTAGTTCTGTCAACCATTAAAACCACTACAAGACTACGAAGTGTAGTTTCACTGTAGGTCTGTATTCCGCAGGGAGTTGCGATCGAACGATTCGTGTATTAGTCGATCTTAAGTTTTTAGGTTAATAAAAGCTAAAGCCTATTTTATTGTTCACGGTTTCGTTTTAAAGAGGCTCACACGTTTATTAGCTATTAATTTATATTTATTATTCAGTGAAATTTGCTAGACTGACTTTTGCAATGAGAGGGTACATTGCCACGGTTGAGATATGTCTTAATTGATATTGAAGGAAGTGATGTACAAAAATGGAATCAGTAAATCGAGTTCAGCTGAGGCCGTGTCTCTGCTTTTTACGTAGATGACCTTGGGAAAAATATGTGCGGGTGGTGTGATGAATAATGGCTCGGAAGGAGAGATCAGAGAGCCAAGTTCGTATTCCAGTTGTGGTCGTTATATTCACTCATGCGCTAATAGCCTTGGAGAAAAGTATGAATCCACCTCTTCTCCCCGAGCTATGGGTTAAATAGTAGTACGTGTATAAAAAAAATCATTATTTTCCTCAAAGATTTATTATAATCGAGAAACATGTTTCGTCTTTAAATAATCTTCAAAGGACTGATAAGCCGTAAAAACAACAACAACAAAAAAAAAACTATTCCTAAACTTGGGTTTATTTTGCTGTGTTTTACATCATTCATACCTTTCCGGGTTATTTAATTTCCAGGTTATTTGACACATTTACCATGCGTCCCTCACATACTGGCGCCACGTATTGTTTACATTAATCACTCGTTCAATTTTGTTTGTATGGCAATGACATACTAGTCAAGAGCAGAAAGGCTTCCGCCGCTGTTAGTAAACAGAGCATGTTTAAGCTTGTGGCTCGGCTCCAGGAAGCGTTATAGTCTTGGAAATGCTTGTAACAGCTAAGTGCTGAGGTTACCTCATATAAAAGGCTGAATTAGATAGATAGCTAACATTATAAAGTAATGACTCAACATACAAATCCACGTCCTCAAGCCAATTAGGTGACCGTCCAAGCTTACTTGAGCCTGGGCGTTGCTTTACATTCGTCTTGGAAGGCGCACACGCATTTTTGAGGGTATTTTTAGGGGAAAAAAGTGCGTCTTGTAAGCCGGGAAATACGGTATTTCATTTTAAGAATACTGTTTATTTCCATATCTACGATATATGTTCATTTGTCATCATAGTCGCAATAAGAGTTACCTGCCCCTTTTTCGATTTTTTTGTAAAGACTATTCATCTTTCTCTAAAAGCTTTTCAGGAGGAATATTTGTTATCTCTCCAGATATTCATTTCTGTTTGAATGTTTCATGTGCCGTGTCCCTTCAGGACGTAGGCGATCATGGTCCTCCATATCTTCCTGTCTCTCGTAGCTCTTAATAAGTTTTGTCTTTTTGTTATTTCTCCTAAACTCTATTCTGCCATCCATTTTCTCAAGCCCATCAAGTATGTTACGCGATGCTTTCCTCTGTGCCTTTTTTCTACAATTTGTCATGTGAGTCTTCTTCTTTTATGTGCCGTGTACCCTCAGGACGTAGGCGATCATGGCCATCCACATCTTCCTGTCCTCTTGGAGCTCTTAATAAGTTTTGTCTTTTTGTTATTTCTCCTAAACTCTATTCTGCCATATGCTTTCCTCTGTCTCCCTTTCCTTTAATCTGTCCCGTGAGTATCAAATTTTCCAAGCCCTCTTTCTTCATTACGTGCCCCAGAAATTTCAACTGCTGAATGTCAAGTATAATTTTCCTTTTTCTTTCCATTTTCTCTGATACTTTATCGTTGCTCACATGTTCGGTCCATGGTATCCTCAGCATCCTTCTGTAGAACCACATTTCTGTTGTTTCAAGTCTCTTCTTGATCCTTGAGGAGATTGTCCAGCATTCGTTACCATGCTAAATGACATATATCCCGTAACAGTTCTTTGCACTTTTCGTATTTTAAAAAGGCAGGAGAAAAAATAAAACATTTTTAGTAGCCGATGGCAAATTAAAAATAAGCGATGCAGAATTATTAAAAATTATTTTCAAAGTTAGCATATAAGACATATTTTGTTGTGGCCGCAGGTCTACTGAAGCAAGATTAAAAGTGAAATATGATAACACACACACACATACACACACACACACATACACAGACATACACACATACACACAAACATATATATCACTGCCATAAACAGACAAAAATAAATTTTATTATTACTACTCATGATGATAATAAAAAGTAAAATTGAAAAACAGGTTAGCTAACCGGTTTCGAACCTCGCCCAACAGAGCTAAATCGACGTTAATAAAGTAAATTATTTAAAAAAAAGAAAAATGGAGAATGTGTATTGAGTGGGGGAGTAAAAAAAAAAAAGACTTGGTTCATTTTTCTTTTTTTAAAATAATTTACTTTATTAACGTCGATTTAGCTCTGTTGGGCGAGGTTCGAAACCGGTTAGCTAGCCCTTTTTTCATTTTTACTTTTTATTATCATCATGAGTAGTAATAATAAAATTAATTTTTCTATGTTTATGGCAGTCATAAAGTTTTGTACCAGGTGTGAGACATGAAGCTATTGGAGTAGAAGAGACGGCGACATTTAACAGTTTCGACAGTGAAAGGATGAGAGCGAGATGCCAGCCTAGTTGAACGCTTAAATTCTTGAAGTCTGGGAACCAGCGAAAGCAGCTCCTCGGAGCTGTTACCATGAAAGTATTTGTAAAAAAGACAGGGGAAGGCAACGGCACGTTTGTGAGAGAGCGACTGCAGACGAGATGCCAGATCAGGGCCAATTACATTACATATCCGTCTCTGGATTTTATCAAGAACGTTGAGACAAACAGAAGGGGCTCCAGACCATGTATGACAGCAATACTCCATGCAAAGGCGAATGGTTAATTTTTGGATTGCTTTTGCTTTAGATCAGTCATGTCCCATATCTTTTCCCGATACATGATATCTTTAACATAACCTCCATAGAAAGAAGACCAGAGGAATGATATCTGGTAAAGGAGGTGGCCAGAGAATTGGGCAATCCCTTCCAAGCCACCGGTCTGGAAATGTTAGCGGTTCATTTAACAGTACTTCTTTCATCAACAGTATAGCGATTTTCTAAGCTCGGCCGAAAGTATGGGGTACCCAGTGAGATCGTAACTGATCTAGCAAGACAAGCTTCCTAACCATTACACCACCTCGAAGTGCCCAAAGATATTTTCTAAGCGTAGCTTAGATGTGGCACAAGGCTGAAAGTATGGGACACCTAGGGAGGATCGAACTCACTTTTCAGTCGTAACTGATCTAGCGAGATAAGTTTGCTAACCATTACACCACGCCGAGGTGCCTATTTCATCAACAGGGTACCCTGAAATACATAAATGCAATGTAATTAAATCCTTTGATAACTACTGAGAACATAGAACAAATCTGATTAAGATATCTCATCAATTGCCTTTTTAATATATTTTTTAAATTCTAAAGAGACTTTATGGACACTCTGTATATTTTAATGTAGATAATTTTCTCAAATTTGAAGATCGCATTCTTTATTGATACTGATTTTCTAAGCGTAGCACAAGGCAGAAAGCATGGGCGCCCAGTGAGGATCGAACTCGCTACTCAGTCGTAATTGTTCTAGCGAGACAAGCTTGTTAACCACTACAACACGTCCAGCGGTCCCTTACTTTAGTGATGCTTTGTTCTGGTAGATCACACTCCTAAAGCAGGTCGCATACTTTAGTAACAGCGTTGATTTTGTAGAAAGTGTGTTTCTTGATTTCCGGTTCATTATTAACCATTTATGTATTTTGTCTTCGTTGTTTTTATGACCTGTTTTGAATAGACTAATATTTTGCGCAACATGTAAAAAAGAAAAAAAAAAAAAAAAAAAAACGGAAAAAAAGAAGAAAACAAATGAAGCCCCCAAATCTACAGGGTGTGTTTCTAAAGTTTGGACACACAGGAAATTTCATTAAATTGTTTTTTTTTCTTTTTACCTCCACAGATTAAACATAATTTTGTTGAAAGAAGGAAAGAATTGACTTCTTTTTCTGCGGTATGATAAAAGAGAAGGTGTACTCAATGAAAATCACACATGCAACACACTTAATTGAACTCATAAAGGGTGAATGTGCTAAAATTGATGGCAATGTGGAGTTACTGCATCGGGCTCACGTAAATATTGCAAAACGCATCAACTTTCGCATCACAAATGATGGAAATCATATTGAAGATGTTTGTTAATATTCCATTTAAGTAAAATGTTGCGGAAAATTTCATTTCTTGAAAATATTCATTTTTTGCCAATGTGTCCAGGCTTTAGTCCCACCCTGTAGAATAGTCAAAAGCGTTTTTTGCCTACGTGTCCAGACTTTAGGCCCACCCTGTAGAATAGTCAAAAGCGTTTTTTGCCTACGTGTCCAGACTTTAGGCCCACTCTGTAGAATAGTCAAAATCATTTTTGCCTACGTGTACAGACTTTAGGCCCACTCTGTAGAATAGTCAAAATCATTTTTGCTTACGTGTCCAGACTTTAGGCCCACCCTGTAGAATAGTCAAAAGCATTTTTGCCTATGTGTCCAGACTTTAGGCCCACCCTGTAGAATAGACAAAAGTATTTTTTGCCTATGTGTCCAGACTTTATGAAAAATCTCTAGTTTCCAAGAATTCATGTCAATTTACAGGTGTTAAAGAAGTATCTATGGGGAGCCATGATCGCCAACGTTCTTAAGGCACATGTATGTGTAACTCACTCCTGATGCGCATGATATTAATAGTTCTGGGTGGGTGAACTCCACCCACCCCCATTTGTAACTAGAACAGATAGATTCTGAAATTTCACTTATGTTAATAATAAACCCTTAAAATAAATTTGAATCTGTTGACTCCGTCTTTGGAGTGTTGCTGATTGTGTTGCTGATCGACTTACAGTTGGAAAGGGAATTATACGGCCTGTATTAACAACACGCTCAAGCCGTTTTTCATTCTAACTCCATGGCTGTCGATGATGGCTAGCGAGCCAGCCGTCCCATTTAATTCATAGCAAGTAGATGGGGAGGAGGTCATTCATACTCTTCCCAAGTGCAGTTTCTACATATACTTTCTCCATAAAAGAAAGCAAGTAAAAATTGAATAAAAATCTTAATCGTAGCACCTTGCCAGAAACGTGTATAAAAGAAGGGTTGCTGCCCAAATACACAATGGACGGAAAACAGATAAGTCGAAACGTTCTGTTAACAACATGAAAAAAAGATTCAATTGCTTAAACAAAATTTGAACATGAATTTGTCTATTTTTTAAAACTATTCATTACTTTCACTCTATGTCACAAATTAAAGGTCACTCTACAGGGTGTGTCCCTAAAGTCTGGACACACAGAAAATCTCACTGATTATATTCTTTTTTTACCTCCACGCATTAAACATGGTTTTGTCGAAAGAAGAAAGAAATGACTTCTTTTTCTGGGGTCTGCTAAAGGAGAAGGTGCACTCAATAAATATTACAAATGCAACACACTTGATTGAATTCATAAACAGTGAATGTGCTAAAATTGATGCCAATGTGGAGTTATTGCATCGGGTTCATATGAATCATGCAAAACGCATCAACCTTTGCATCACAAATGATGAAGATGTTATTTGTTAATATTCCAATTAAATAAAATATGCATTTTTGCCTAGATTCTAGGACACCATGGATTAATGGATATTTAATAACAAAAATTGTTTGCTTTGTTTTACGGGTCGCATGAAATCATCAGGAATGCCATATGTGGTCCCACGGGTCGTAGTTTGCCCACTCGTCTTAGATAGATGCCGAGGGAAATCTTTAAAAAAGGCATTGAATTTTAATCGGTTCTTTGCCAGCATAAAATAAGAACTGCTTGCAGTAAAATTAAATCTTTTTTTTCACATGTAGCTGTAATGAAAGGTTACTACACATGTAGCTAGAGCAAAAGGTTCTTCCACATGTAGCAGGGACGAAAGGGTTTTTGCACGTGCAGCTGGTATGAAAGGTTATGGATAAATACAAAATGCACATTTTGCACTATATGCATAATCGGTGAAGAAGGTTTTATTGATTGATTTGTTTTTACGGTTTATCAACCCTTTGCAGGTTATTTAAAGCCAGAAAATATTTTCCAGATTGTGAGAATTTTTTGGAGATAATAATGATTTACTGATACAAGTCCTATTATTTAACCCATAGCTAGAGGGAGAAAAGGTGGATTCATTTCATTGCATTACCTTTTCCCTCGGGTATTTGCGCGTAAGTAAATATAACGTACCCGACTGGAATTGGATCTTGTCTCTCTGATTTTCAATTCCGAGCCGTTATCCATTACACCACCTGCACATCCAAGCTTACAAAACCTAATATTTCAAAATGGTCACTCATCTACGTTCTAACCAGTTTCGACGTTGCTTAACGTTGGTCGTCGTACGATAACCGGTGTTTGAACGTGATTTGGCTTTAAGCCTGTAAAGAAGCGGAACAGGAACGAGAAAAGCGGTTAATTAAACTTATGTTATTGGTAACAACAGATGATTGCAGTAGGTGCAAGCATGTGATGCAAATGGTTTGCAAAGTTAAAAAAAATCCGATATAGAGGCGAAGGAGAAGGAATGCTGTGAAAGACGTATGTGTAACATATCGATCTATCTTAGTCTAAAAATATCTATCTATCTATCTATCTATCTATCTATCTATCTATCTATCTATCTATCTATGTGCCAGCCTGTCTGTCTGTCTGTCTGTCTATCTATCTATTTATCTATCTCTCCATCTATCTAACTTAGTCTAAACATATCTATCTATCATAGTCTAAATATATCAATTTAAGTCTAAACTTATGTATCTTAGCCTAAACATATCTTAGTCTAAACATCTATCTATCTTCGTTTAAACATATCTATCTATTTATCTATGTTAATTTAAACGTATCTAAGTCTAAACATATCTATCTATCTTAGTCTAAAAATGATCTATCTATTTATCTATCTATGTTAGTTTAAACATATCTATCTCTCTATTGGTTTAACAGATTCACATTGAACCTTACGACAAATAGAAATGCTGTTTGTATTGCATCTTTAAAAATTTCTTCTGATCCACATCTTACAAATTCTTACGTCTTTCACAGCATTTCTTAACCTTCGCCACTATATCACTATATTTTTAACTTTAACTTTTTAAGGTTTGTCTGGCTCTCTAGGTTTAACTAATATATATATATATATATATATATATATATATATATATATATATATATATATATAGTAATAAGTAAAGACAATTTTTAAAAAATCCATTTCGGTTATAATTTATTTCATGAATATATTCAAATATTCATCTCTTCAGATCGAAGTTTTTTTAAATCAGTTATTCCTGAACTAACAACATATACAATATTATTAAGTCACACACTAAAATCTATATATTTGAATATATTCATTAAATAAATAACCGAAATATTTTTTAAGGATATTCTTCACTTATTATTATTATTATTATTATTATACATGATGGACTCTCCCGTCGTTTTCGACGTATGTTTGTCTTTCAGTTCAGTTTTTATGTTTATGTTTCGCATGAGACAACAATCCTGCACGGGATTTGAGAACAAATCCACACGAACGGCATACCGAAGGATTGGCCGTCATATGAGCTGATGTATTAGCCTGAGATTTAGTGTTAATTTTTAATTCTCTCAGATGGTTGGGACAATTCTTTTCAAAGTTAGTTATACCTCGGTATTTCTCCAGTTTGCTTGGTTTTCAACAGCAAGTTCGCTCCTCTATAAGGATGTTTGCTGCAATTAAATTGGATTTAAATTTGTACTTGAAGTGTAACCAGGGATGGCCTACATTACGCTTACCATGAAAAAGTTGGCTATACATGAGGATTTTCGGCATCCGATCATCACTCATTTTGATGACTTGACCAGCCCATGTGAAATGTGATTGCATCAGAAAGGATTCAATACCACCGACGCCACATTTGATAAAAAGGTCAGGGTTAGAGATTTTGTCCTGCCGTGTATAACCGCATATTGAACGAAGACAGCGTTTATGAAAAGCATCAAGTTGATTGATGTGAGTTCTGTATGGTGTCCACGATTCTGACCCATAAAGAAGTCTGGTGAGAATGACTGCACGATAGACATAGATTTTCATTTTCAGTGAAATCCCACGAACATCCCATAGGCGATGCTTAAGCTTCCCAAAAGCATTGGTTGCCTTTGATATTCGGTTAACTATTTCGTCATCCAAAGAGGCACTTGAATTGACTTTGCTTCCTAAGTTCGAGAATGATTTCACATACTTCAGATTGTTGTTGCCAACAGTAATGGGAACGATTGGAAAGGTATGGGCAGGTGGCTTTTGTTTTACACCCTTGACCTGCTTAGCAGTAGGCCTTGTTTGATGGACAACTGCAGTTTTCTTTATGCTTATAGTTAATCCAAATGCGTTGCAAGCGGTGGAAAAACGACGGACGAGTGTTTGGGCTTCTCCGATGAAGGTGGCCACGATTGCAGAGTCATCAGTAAAAAAAATATAACGAATAATGCTTGCTCGATATATTCATATATATATATATATATATATAATTCAATATATTTAATGAAAACAGATAACTTTAAGGGTCCATTGGTTATAATTTATTTCCTTAGGGAATTTCTTTTTCCCTGCCTCATCAGACCACACTTCCAAGGGATAAAAAATGAATTTAAATTTACATACATTTTTTTTACACTTTTGAGGGGTAGAATTAAGTTGATGTAAGGTGATATAGAGAGTGGTGACAGACATGGTCGAAATTATATAAATATATATATATATATATATATATATATATATATATATATATATATATATATAACAATTGGTATTTTACATGTTTATATATATTATATATATATATATATATATATATATATATATATATATATATATATATATATATATATCCCTAACAATTGGCATTTTATATATATATATATATATATATATATCCATACCAATTGGCATTATATATATATATATATATATATATATATATATATATATATATATATATATATATCCATACCAATTGGCATATATATATATATATATATATATATATATATATATATATATATCCATACCAATTGGCATATATATATATATATATATCCATACCATTGGCATTATATATATATATATATATATCCATACCAATTGGCATTATATATATATATATATATATATATATATATATATATATATATATATATATATATACCAATGGCATTATATATATATATATATATATATATATATATATATATATATATATATATATATATATATATCCATACATTGGCATTATATATATATATATATATATATATATATATATAATGACACATTATTACCTACTTTTACAATACAATTCAGGGTTTCATGGATTTGCCAATCTTCAGGTACAAAAAGTTACGGACTGTTCAGTGCAGTTGTATGTATGTTTTATATATACGTGAGAGTCGAAATACATACACACATAGATAGTGTAGACAAAACAGTGCTCAATGTAACTAAACAGAAGTATAAAGTATATACTAATACTTACATATATACCTATGTTATCAATAATAAATATTGCAATAATCTTATCTGTTGATTCAATACACATTAATGGATCTATATCCCAATTAAACTCATGATTAATACCTTAGTTTATTTTTCAATATCTACCGAGTAACACTATATTTTGAATTAATACTGCAAAAGAATATTTATAATAACCTTGAACACAAAAGGTAGCGTTGCTCTCATGAGACCCAGAAATGAAAAAACGTTTTGTACCTGACGATTGGCAAATCCATGAAACTCTAAGTTGTATTGTAAATATATATATATATATCTATATATATTAATATTGCTAATTGAGTCAATGTATGATTATCTCTTTATAATATAAAATATATGCTGCGCAATATAATACGTTTATGAAAACAATTGGTCCGCAGTACGAAATTCCAGAGAAAAAAAAATACTAAGACATATCACTCTATTAATTGAACTATGTACTTAGTTCATGTCACATTAACTGGATACCAAACAAAAGAATTCGTGGATTTATCAAATTACAAAATTCGTATAAAAAATTTTCACTTGAAATATTTGAACTTTAGCGTTGTGACTTGTACGTTCCAATATTATACAACCGTTAATAAATAACACATTCTTAAAAAACATCTTTCGGTCTACAACACTTTTATTTCGTCTTCAAGTTTTGATTTTAAAGGAAAATATTACAGCCTGATGATGAGGACATGAAGTTCTTGAAAGTACTTGCTGCTCTAAAAAATACACCAGATCCATCTGAAAACAATTTTATACATAAGGATCGCATCATTCAGTGGATTTTTAGTTGTTTAATGCTTATATTAAGTCTGTTAGCGAAGAGATTTCGCCATTAATTGTATTAATATTGCTAATTGATTCAATGTATGATTATCTCTTTATAATATATATATATATATATATATATATATATATATATATATATATATATATATATATTAATTTGGATTCTCCTGTTGTCTACAAAGTATGAGGGTCCAGCAACTCAGTTCTTACAGCCTTCTCAAGTTTTGAATTCACAGTTGTCTTTCTCCTAGACTGGTTGCCAACCAAAGCTAAAGAACCCTTTTTGCCTGACTGTTTAACCCATAGCTGAGAGGAGAAGGGATGGATTCAAAACTTCCACGAAAATATTTGCGTATAAGTGAATGTAACGAACTTTTCTGGAATTCGAACTCAGCTCATGATTTTCATTATGAGCCGCTATTTATTGCACCACCCGCACACCCATTCGTTAGTGTAGAGGGGTCACCTGTAAGGCGTATCTCCTCCCCTACTATGTCCAAGATTAACCCAATCCTATCTATCTCTATCTATCTATCTATCTATCTATCTATCTAAGAACAGAAAGAAAGAAAAACTGGTGCAAATGACATTAAAAAGAAAGAAAAACAATGAAAGAACGAAAAGATAAAGAAAAAAAGGCGTAAAAGAAAGAAAACAGTTAGAAAACGCGGCAAAAATCAGCCAGAAAAAAATCTACCTTTTGAAAGGAAAGTAAAATAAATAATATTTTAAGAAAGAGATGTCAAATAAAACTATATGAAAAAAGAAAGAAAGAAAAGTAAAATAAAATATACTAAAAAAGAAAGAGAGAAACAAAGAGAGAAAGAAAGAAAAATAAAATCAAATATATTAAGAATGAAAGAAATAAAAAATATATTAAGAAAATCACAAAAGGAAAAAAAGAAAATAAAAATATATTATAAGAAAGAGAGAAAGAAAGAAGAAAAAGAAATAAAGAAAAGAAAGGAAGGAGAACAAAACGAGGAAGAAAGGTAAGAGAAAGATAGTAAAATAAAAATGTTAATAAAGAAAGAAAGAAAAAAGAAAGAAAGGCAAATGTAAAGAGAGGGGTTGAGACAGACAAAAATGTTGGAGAAAGAGAGAACGTATTGACGATGTCAGGTAACAGTAAACATAAACCGTAAGTGTCATCGCCCTTTCTTTCTTTCTTTCTTTCTTTCTTTCTTTCTTTCTTTCCACAATTTTGTCCTTGTGTGTTTTCCCTAAACGACTACCGGAGTGTGCATGACACATTTCCAACCCGGGAACCATCTGTTGCTATGCGGGTGATTCATGGTTACCGTGGCGACATTTATTCGTTTCAATTCGCTTCTTGTAACCTTCCTGATGGACTAGAGACGAATGCAATAATTATTCAGTACGCTACCCACACCTCTTTATCTTCGTTACTCCCACCATTACACTATTCAGACCTTTTATCGATATCTCTTTTCCATATCATAGGCGCTCTTCCGGTCTTCAACCAACTACTTGTCGCCTTCCAACAGATTTGTTGATCACCGTATGATGTTTTTTTTTTTTCTTTTGCTCTCCTGATTGCAACAGCCATAATCGCTAAACGATTCAATCAGGTGCCATGTTTCGAATATGACTCATTAGTTATTTGCCTGTTGGCTAACGATCTCGTTTTGAAATTTCTTGCTTTATAATCTTGTCTTAAAGCTTTTTCGTATTTTACCCATAAATATTTTTCTTTTTTTCTATCTTTCTTTCTTTTTAAAATTCTCACTTTCCCATTTTTTTTTATTTTACTACAATGTTTCTTTCTTTTGCTTAGATTTATTTATTTTTTTACTTTCTTTATTCTTTGTTAAAATTATTGCTTTCCAATCTATTTTGCTGTTATATTTCTTTCTTTTGAACCAAATTTTCTTTCTTTTCTTTCTTTCTTTCTTTTCTTTCTTTCTTTTTTTTATGTACAACATCAACATCGCCTTAGAGTATTTTCTTTGGAGTTTCCCACATTTTTTGCATTATCTCTATCACTTTTCCAAAACGTTCTGTAAATTCCTCTTTCGAGATTACCATCGGGTGGGTTCCGGTGATTTTGGCCCTTGGCAAAAATCAAAACTCCCAGGGAACTAAAGTTATTGTGTAACGGAACTTACACACCTGGGTGGGGTGAGGTGAGCTGAGGCGATGCTTTGCCGTCAAAATCTGCATTAAATATATTTAGATTTCCTTTTGTGAAACATTCATTAATGCCTAACATATACCGTATTTTCCGGTTTACAAGACACACATTTTTCATAAAAAATACCCTGAAAAATACGTGTGCATCTTCCAAGACGAATGTAAGGCAGCACCCAGGCTCAAGTAAGCTGTGACGGTCACCAAAATTAGTTTGACTGATAGGAACGTAGATATATATGTTGAGTCATTACTCTGTATTCAACCTTTTATATGATGTAACCTCAATACGTAGCTGTTACAAATATTTCCAAAACTATAAACCTTCCTGGAGCCGAGCCACAAGCTAAACATGCTCTGTTTACGAGCAGTGGCGGAGCCTTTCTGTTCTTGATTATTATGTCACTGCCATACAAACAAAATTAAACGAGTGATTAATATAAACAATACGTGGCGCCAGTATGTGAGGCACGTATGGTAAATGTGTTGTTGTATGAGAATGACTTTATTTTCTTAGAAATTACTTTCCAATATTAGGATGCGTCTTCCTAGCCGCAGCGTCTTATAAACCAAAAAATACGGAAATTTGTGCTCGGTTAATTAAATTCTGTATAAGTCCTATTTTGTAGTAATTAGGATATTCACTTTTATAGTTATTATTATTATTATTATTATTATTATTATTATTATGTCTTGTATTTCCAAGAGTATAAACCTTCCCGGAGCCGAGCCACAAGTTTAAAATGCTCTGTTTACTAGCAGCGGCGGATGCCTTTCTGCTCTTGACTAGGTATGTCATTGCCATACAAACAAAATCGGACGAATTGTAAACAATATGTGGTGACAGTATGTGAGGGACGCATGGTGAATGTGTTGTTGAATAAGAAGGATTTTTTTCTTAGAAATTTCTTTCCAATATTAGGGTGCGTCTTCCATGACGCTACATCTTGTAAGCCGGGAAATACGGTGATAACGATCAGCACGATTTGTTTCTGTTTGTAAGTTCTGTTAAGCGAAAACAAAATTAGCAAGTGAATCTTACCTTGTTTCGAGTGTCCGACTTGAGGAATTAGCAAGCAAGTGAGATATCCACTATGCCACTGTCCGACTGCTTGGACATAAGCGCAAAATTAATTTGCAAATAAGAAATTAGCCAGGTGTATATGCGGTTATCAGCGTCGTAAGTGAAATCGACGAACGCTTCATTTGGTGCAGTCACATTCTCCCTAATATCAGGGTTAGGTAAGAGGGTATACAAGACGCTCTGGCTTTGGGTGGCATCTAGTTTCAGAGAAGGACAATTCTAACTCTTTCGCCCCAGCCCCTCAACCTCCGACGTCTTACTCTCGGGGTTGAGGTGTCTACTCGGTCCTAACCGAACTTAAGGGAGTGGCCATAGGTCCCCTGAGCATCCGTAGATTATTCGACCGGTCCGCTGGTTTAATCCTGCTTCCTGCCCACGTTGTGATGTGTTTGATCCAGAAAGCAGAAGTGATATCCGTCCATTCACGGTCGACTGAAGATGTAGACACGGCTGGGGAGTCTGCGCTAAGAAATTTAGAATGCAACAAAAAAAAAAAAATTAATATCTGCAGAAAGCCGGATAAACATCGATTCAATGGTTGAATTGTTAATGTCTTTTATATAGCAGAAAAGAATAGTAGAGAAGAGAAATGGGTTACAGAAAAGAAAAGTATTTAACGTAAAAACTCATACACTGGATTCGAGAGAGAGAGAGAGAGAGAGAGAGAGAGAGAGAGAGAGAGAGAGAGTATGTGTGTGTGTGTGTATATATGACTCTTGCGATGGAGGGATAAAGATTTCTGTGCGGGGATTAAAGTTATAGTGGCGTTCCTCCTCCCAACGCCCTCTTCTCTCTTCAAGAATTTTCTCCCGTCTCGCTTTTTCAGCATAACTACGCATTTATATAGATAAACCCGGCTGGTTATAACTGACCCTCGGCTCTACTACTTTGCATGCGATTATCATGGGGTTCTGGCTGCTTCAACCAAAATCATGTGAATTCCAAAGTTCCTTCTAGCTTACTCAGCTCTATTTCAATTTTTAATCGATAAAAATTATTTCGACCATTTCCATTGTCGCCTGATGACCCAGATTCAATGGGTACAACTTCTGGCCTAGATCAGATTTCCCCATCAGTAAACAAAATGCTCTGATTTAATTTCGCTATTCAAATCTACTCCAATTTCACTAAAAAAATATACGCGTGTGTGTGTGTTCCCAGACTCTTTCCCTGTCACACAACTCTGAATTCAAAACTGTGTTGAAACTGAGGAACCATCAACTTCTATCTTCCCCAAGAAGTTATTGTGATTCAAAGATTAATAAAAAAAAAAAAGAAGACGGAATTAGTGGCTGATCCCTTAATGAACATGACATTAAAATATAGCCAGAGCGTACAGGTACAACATTGATCCTAGGTAGAGTCCCAGAGAACAACTCTTTGATACGAAACTGTGGACAGAGATACAAGGATTATGGGTAGAAGTCGCTAGTAATAAAGGCGGGCATTTGGGCGGCATTATTTTTCACACATAATTGCCATGACTTAAACAACATGATCCAATAGAGAAATAAATCAATTTTCACCAATAGCACTGATTTATTTACTGCTGACTTTGATGCATCTTAATGAAACACCTTTATATATAATCCCTCTTAATGAAACACTCTTCTGAAAAATTTAGGACACCCCAAGAAATATATAGGTAATTTTCAAGAATTAGAGACATATCAATATTTAACATTCTTTCAAACAATATACGAGGTGCATTTCAGAGTTTTTGAGACTTCTTCAGGGGAGACTTTTATTAATTTAAAAAAAAGTACCCAACTCTAATCTCATTCCATTTGACTTCAATACACTTGTTGCAGCGCTCCAGGCATTTCGTGAAGGCCACATGGAAGTCATTCATTTTGAGGATGTCCAGGACCCTTGTCACATCCTCCTTCTTGTGTTGTCCTAGGAAAAGGTAGAGTCCAATACGGCTTGGCATGGGAATCGTCACAGGGCTTGACAAAACGACGTTGAACATAACATCGGAGTGTCTTAGGGACTCAGGCACCGGATTTGTCCTCAGGGTTTATTCTCAAGCATTTTCCATGATTTGGTAGGTCCGCAAGGCAGCGGAGATTTTAAATCAGAATTTCCTTCTCTCTCTCTCTATACATATATATATATATATATATATATATATATAAAGGAACAGCTTATGCTGACGACAGGCTGTCCAGCATGAAACAGCCTGTCGCTCTGAGTGTTGACTTCAATGTTCCCTTATATATTTATATTTACATATGCTCTATCTCTGGTATTGAGTACTTTATCCCATAAACATAGCAAACCATAAAACTATATTTCTTCATATATATATATATATACATACCGAGTGTAACAGCAAAATTGTCCAAATCGTGTAACAGCATGGAATCATTGCCCATCCCACAAAATGGTTAATATCTAATCTAAAAACCATTAAACTAATTGAGTTTCTTTTTTCCAGGTTTCCAGATAAACCGTTTAGTCATCATCTTCACACCATTTGTCGTAAGAGTCACTGAAAAAAACTTTTAAATTTATTCAGCTAAAAAGAGAGCAGCTTAAAATTGTTTTGCGTCAGACCCACTGTCTTCCCAATATATATAGTTGTAAACCAAAAATTCTTAAATGACCTGATATGGTGTCCATACCCCACATCAGGTAATTTGGGATTTTATGGTTTACTACTATTTATTTGCTCTGTAATAATAAATACATTGAACTCTTTTTGTGTATCAGTTTTTAATATTTTATATTACTAGGATCCACTTGGATTATATACCAAAGATCTATTACCTTTACTATATATATATATATATATATATATATATATATATGTGTGTGTGTGTGTGTGTGTGTGTGTGTGTGTGTGTGTGTGTGTTGGTTGTGGGTGGCATCCGTTGGTCTTGAGAAACCTTGAAACCAAAGAGTTATGCCTCAGCTGCTGATGGCAGTGCAGCACTTCTCCCTCTGGACAGGGTTTTATGAGAGATCGGCAGCTGCCCATACATCACGCCTACCGTCTCCGATGTTGTCTCAAGTGAAAGGTAGAGACCAATGCAGCTTGGCAGTGGCGTCGTTACAGGTATTACCAAAACGACGTTGAACATAACATCGGACTGTCTTAGAGACTCCGGCTCCGAATTTGTTCTCAGGGTTTACTCCCGAGGCTTTTCTCATGATTGGGTATGATCGCAAGTGTGTATGTGTATGTGTGTTTATGCACATACTGTTGCGAAGGGCAGAATCAGAGTCCTGGACACATCTTTTCGTCAGATAATGAACTTGGGGTCAAGCTTGATTTCAGGGCAGAGGCATCATTGCCACTAATTCAGGGCTCCCCAGCAGTATAGCATTGTAAGCGATCTGGGATTGTAAAAGAGATATTTGTCGCAGAGTACTTCCACAACGTAGAGAATAAATCACTAAGTTCAGATTCGAACATCGGGGGCAGAAAGAAATGCCGAAAACTCGATTCGCAGGTACTATCTCAAGAGTTTGTCGAAAGTTTTTCAGATTTAAATCTGCGGAATTTTACTTAAAAGATACCGAAAAGATGCCTGAGAAGTAATAAGAAATCATTCCGAATGATGGTGACTACACAATTGAATAAAGTGTAATTTTACTTTTTTTTTTAATAATAAAGTTCATAAACAAATACGGAAATTATTTATGACTCAATCTAATAGTTACTTACTAAGCTTAGCTTAGTGTTAACACCCAATGCGGACCAAATAAATGGCTTAATCGTTATTATCTGTGTCCAGCTTATTAACCATTACACAACAATGAATTGTTCTGGGAAGGTTGTGCATAGCCTATATAGGTCAGTATCATAGAACGTCAAAATAACAGACCGAAGATAACTATAGATATGTAAGTTACCTGGGAGAGAGTAACAGACTTTATAGCATGTAAGCGATCTGGGATTGCAAAGGAAATATTTGTCGCAGATTACTTCCACAACGCAGAGAATAAATCACTATGTTCAGATTCGAACATCGGGGACATTAAGAAATGCCGAAAACTCGATTCGCAGGTACAATCTCACAATGCACGCAACCAGCATTAGAATTTTCGTACGTTCCCTTGGGGTAATATCCCTCGCAGACAATGGTTGTAGGACAACTAATCTAGATTCACACATATAAATATACATTATTATCTGAATCCCACATAGACAAACAGCACCCTTGTGCAAATTAATTGAAACAACCGTTTTAGTTTCCTTTCTTTCACCATACGGTCAGTTTTAGACCCACCGGAGTGACAGGCTGTGATCGATTTCTATTTTTTTCGTTAGATTAGGTCATTTGCAGTGGTGTGCACTAATATGAATCTATTTTCGGAGTCTATGATAAAATTTTTTTGTCCTTGAAATATATTGAGTCATCCGTGATTGCATTCAGATTTTTATCCCGTCGAGAGATTATTGTCTCGATTGTCGATTAGTTGTCCTACAACCATTGTCTGCGGTGGATATTACCCCAAGGAAGCGTACGAAAATTGTAATGCTGCACGAACAGATTGGCAAAACTTAATAGTCACCAAATCAAAGAACTATAAACTGGCCTGGAAACGCTCCTGATTTAAATCCAGTCGAGAATAGGTGGTCAATCTGCAAGGAACAGCTTCGTGGAATAGACATACGAAATACGAATATGTGCACTGGGTCATGTTTCATTGGACAAATACGAAAAAGAAGCGAATAATAACCGAATTATTTGTTTCGTTTCAATTAATTTGCACAAGGGTGTAAAACTATTATATACTTATATATGCATAAAGCAATATTGACGGCATTCCAGTTAGGCTTGAAATCCGTTAATGTTTTGGAACTTCGAATGAAATTGAATTCTTATATATATATATATATATATTTTAAAAATGCTACACTCATAAAAAAAGAAAATCACTCACTCAGAAGGAAAATTTTGGAGAGTGCCGCCATAGAAAATTATCCAAATATCAATTTACGCCCAGGCTTTTTCCCTATTTCACCTTTCTTAACAAAATTAATGCTCTTACAAACAAACATGCACAACAGATTCTTAAAATCGAAAGAAAATGGTTGAATACATCAACACAGATATAATGACAATATTCTCCACACGTGACAATCTCTGACGTTATTTCTCATTTAAAAAATATGAAAATAGCGTTTCTCTACATTCCAGTTGCTAGGTACATTCTGTTTTTGTTTTTATTAGTTACGTTGTTCATTTAATTTCATTTTCGTATTTTGCTCTGATAAAGTCCACATTGGACGAAACGCGTCAGCAATTACCAGTTTTCCTATTGTCATTTTTATTCATAATATTGTCTTCTACCGATTAAATCGGAGAAATTTTCATATCATATATATATATATATATATATATATATATATATATATATATATATATATAGAGGGCTTGGAGAATTCATAAGATATAATATATTGAAGGAAGAGGGGCACTGTAAAATAGCGAGTAAAATTGATGATAAAACAGGGAATGTGATAGATTAAGAAAACAAACATTACTAAGTGCTAAATTATGGAGAGTCATGATAGCTCGCCTTGAAGAGACATGGTATATAAAAGACGATATATATATATATATATATATATATATATATATATATATATATAGGCCTGACAATTGCGTCTAGCATGAAACAGCCTGTTGCCTGTGAGTGTTGACTTCAATGTTCATTTTCATTAAATATATATATATATATATATATATATATATATATATATATATAATGAGATGTTGACAAGTGGCGTAATTGGAGTAAAATATTTTCTATTTCTTACCAGGAAGGATTTCGTAAATATTCATTCCTTTTCATATTATATATATATATATATATATATATATATATATATATATATATATATATATATATATATGTTAAGTAACAGTATCTACTGATTCTATATGTGAGCCTGTTTTAAAATATTTTGTGCCTCATGTTTTTGTTAGACAGTGTAAAAGTGTAAATTTTGTTTTTCTTTGTAACGAAAATACCCAGTAACCTACGCCCCACCCGAAACCTTGAAATCATTTATTTTCTAGCCCCCACCATGGCCATCATTGTCACCACGCCCATTATTTACACTCGACAGTAATGCCTAAAAATTGCCCCTGAAAATAGACTGGCTGGTTATCTATCCAGAGAGGCAGTTACCCTCCCGGGAAAAAAATACAAAAAATGAAAAAAATTAGCAAGCCAGGAATCGGGTTTAGAAATTTGTTGACATTGTCTGTCCCCTGGGAGCCTTCATATCACGTGATGCCGACTTTTCTTACTATTCAAGGCTGGCACGCGAAAAATTCCATATATGTGTTGGAATATATAAACTTATACACATATAAAGGGTAAATTATAGTTTAAATGTTTTCTTAACGTCTGCCATTTGTGGCACAAAATTTATATCTTTTATGTGACCATGACTCTCCACAATTTCCTATCATTTGCTGATATTAACGACACTTGTCTTTTTATTATCCATCCCACTCACTGTTTACCTATCTTACACCAACTTATTAGAGTAGTTACTCATTGGTTTTCTCTGTCAATCTTGCCTTCAATGTGTCCTCTGAGTGTCAAGTTCTTCAAGCCTTCTTTCTTTATTATGTGTCCTAGGAATTTCAACTGTTCCTTTGATTCGTTTTTGCTTCACTTTTCCATAATACTTCATTGTTATTCACATGCTCCGTCAATGGTATTCTCAACATCCTTTTGTAGAACGACAACGAATGCAGAAGAAATGTCTTGATCTCAAAAATGAAATGTTCAAAATGGTGGCCTTTAGCTTCCAGACATTTATTAGTATGACGAACTACTGCTTGGGAAATGTTGGCCAAATTGTCCAGTGGGATTGCTGCACATGTATTTTCAATTTCTAGATCACACTGATGAGCTGTGATATATATATATATATATATATATATATATATATATATATATATATATATATATATATATATAAAAAAAATATGACGTATAAACAATATATAGTTTATTTTTATAGATACAAATATTTAAATACTCTGTTTATAATAAAAAAGTATTAATACCATTTTAACATTTACCGGCCTGAATATCTGAGAAATCTCAAAGAAAATATGTGTCCTCCGACAAGAATCGAACCTGTATACTACATGGAACTGACATATAGCCTGACGTGCTATACCATTTAGGTACAGAGGAAGCACCCGGTTAGCAAGGTTCAATTACTGTTTTTGAAATATGGCGGTTCCGTGTAGGATACAGGTTCGACTTCTGCCAGAGGACATATTTTCTATAAGGTTACTCGGAAATTCAGACCGGAAAATGTTAAAATAATTGTCGGACTTAGTCCAT
>CAHIKZ030001224.1:3890000-3930000 GCA_903632075.3 Acanthosepion pharaonis
ATTGATTTTTTCTATCTATCTATCTATCTATCTATCTATCTATCTATCTATCTATCTATCTTATCCCGGTTTAAGATTGGGTTTCTAGTTCCTTGTAAAGTCTACTTCAACTCTATACTTCTAACGTCACCGCCTAAACTCTGAAAATTTATTTACTATTGTTTTCCACAATAGGAGTATATAGGTTCGCCTAGTGTGGACACATATGAATTCCAAATGGCGGCAGTCTGTTTCATGCTTGAAAGCCATCTTTAGTCGTTCTAGGATGAAGAAGACCAAAGAGTATGGACATCAGGGTTCAAACTTCTTATGCTTACATACCCTCTACACCGTATACTGAGAACATTTAGCCTATACTTATAGCATAACTTGAAACTATAGTTATCATATATATATATATATATATATATATATATATATATATATATATATATATATATATAATAACCATCAGGGACAACAAAATAATTTTTCCTCTTGCAATACAATTCAACCTACCATTTCATAAGGCAGATGACATTGGATGCGTGATTTTAGCGTATTCGTTCAACCGTTGAGAGGAGAGGCGTAGATCGGGGTTGAAATTTATTTTCAAAATAAATTCAAACATTGAGAAATCAAACAGGGATTTGGGTTTACTCAGAGAGTATAACTTCTACAGGCAGACTTCCAAACAACAACTTTCCTTGGGAAAGTAAGTCCCACTTCTTTGTTTATTCATCGTATCGTTGAAAAAGAACACAGGCGTGTTCGAAAATTCCGATATTAAATTCTATCACTTTGTGCTTCGTTTCAGTCAAAACGTTTATATGAAATAAATATCAATTTCATTGACAATATTGGTGTCATCTTTGTTTATCCTTCAAATTACATAAATCTCTCTCTCTCTCTCTCTCTCTCTCTCTCTCTCTCTCTCTATATATATATATATATATATATATATATATATATATTATAATTTTTTCATATAGGCAAAAACAATTTAATCACGACAAAGATGCAACTTCGTTTCGGTGCATTTAATTGCACGTCGACTGGTGAGAACCAAAAAATAAGCATTTTGGTTCTCACCGGTCGAAGTGCAACTAAATGCACTGAAACGAAGTTGCAGCATTGTCGTGAGTAAATTGTTTTTGTCTATATGAAAAAATAATAATAAATAATTATTGCTCTACTATCGTTATTGAGCCCTCTTTGAATTAATGCTGTGAACGTTAGAATTTATATATTATTCTCATTCTCATTATATTCGGATATATATATATATATATATATATATATATATATATATATATATATATATATATATATATAAATCATAAGCAAATCCTGCTTAATGTAACTAGAATAAAGACACCTGCCCACTCTAGGCAAGTGTCAACAAAAAATATGTCGTCTATAAAGTTGAAATATATATCATATTGTGAAATATATATCACATTGCAACGCTATCAAAGCTTATATATCAGTTAAAAAACAAAACAAAATAAAGCACAGCAAGTAAAAAATGAAAAATAAAAGCATCACGAGATTACAACAGCGAGATTACTACACCTCAAGTCGATGTGACCTTTGCACGGAAAATAAGATATTGATAATTACCATTGCAGATCATGAAAAAGTCTTAAACAAACAATCGGAGTTCATTTGCAAATGCAAATACCAAAACAAACTCCTACTAAGATACCTACAGGCACATCATGACCAAAAATAGTAAATAAGGTCTCATGTTTGTCTAATAAACTTCATTTCAGATACTAAAGATTATATCAAAAGAAAAATCTACGTATGCAACAAATAATTTATAAAGTAATTGGCCATGGTTACATTTAATTGGGAGATATGCCCAACAAATACATGACAAAAAAATAAAAGAAATGAAAAGGCAAAAAAATAATACTATATAAGCAATATATATATATATATATATATATATATATATATATATATATCAAAATGCTTAATAAAGTGTTCAAAATTCTTTTCTTAGATATGTATATAACCGCAGTAGCTTGTCAGTCGTCTTTAATGAAACTTGTTTAAAAGTGAATTTCTGCCCAAATATAATTATATATATATATATATATATATATATATATATATATATATATATATATATATATATATATATATCTGTAACCTTGGAAACGTGAATTATGATTTTAGCTGTGTCTTTAAAACCCAGTAATTTTAAAAGTTAGTCCAAAATTCGCTTGAGGATGAAATGGAACTAATGTCTTTAATTTAATTACAAAATTAAATTCGTAGCTTTTAGCTTCCATTTTTGAAACATGGTTAGAACTGTGTAGCGAAAAAAAACATATTTTTAAATAAATCAATTTATAATATTAATGTTCTGTAAATTTACATTGAGCACTATTTTGTAAAAATAAAAATATCTATAAGAACACCAGATTATATATCTTACTGTTCTTTCTTTTTATTTACACACACACACACACACACACACACACATATATATATATATATATATATATATATATATATATATATATATATATGCATGACAATAGTATGCAAAGTAACAGTAATAGGCAAAAGTTCACAAATTAAGAATAGTGTTAACAAACAAAGATGACAAGTGATCAAAGAATTCTAACTTGAAGACAATGAAAAATAGAAATATGGCGGATGAGATCGAGAAGGGGCCTATCTTATTGGCTAGGAAGAAATCCCAGCATGCATCTGTACGGTTTGTTTATAAATATACGATGGGTCTCGCAGTCATTCATATAGGGATTGGAACCAACACAATTAAACAACAACAACAACAACAACAATAATAATAATAATAATAATTGTACTCACAAGCCCACACCTTACGAAGGGCTTTATGTAAAATATGTGCGATTTTTTCAAAACTGCTCAGTTGAAAATTTCCATATGCCATTCCTGAACTTAGGTCTCTGGTCTTTATATAATAATAATAATAATAATAATAATAATAATGTAGTGGCATGCGTGCACTGGAAGATATGCAAGAAACACAAAATCGAAACCACTGAGAGATGGTATGAGCACCAACCAGACACAGTTACCCTAAAAAACGATGTAACTATCCTCTGGGACATGCAAATTCAAACTGACAAGGAAATAAACGCCAGCAGATTTTATATTATCATAAAAGACAATAAGTTCAGGAAGCCTATGCTTACTGACATAACAGTACTATCTGTGAGAAACACTTCCATAAAAACTATCGAGAAATTGTCCAAATACAAGGACCTGGAGATCGAGATTAACAGAATGTGGGGAATGAAGACTGAGACTGTCGTACCAATAGTAATCAGAGGTCTGGGCCTCGTGAGAAAAAGGAATGGACAAATTTACTAACAGTGTCCCAGGTAACATTAACATACAAGTTGCCCAGAAGATCGCCCCTAATAAGAACATCCCATATACTAAGAAAAGTGCTATCAATTAATGGACAATTCTCCTATAGGGGCCTAAGGACCATAGTTTGGACCTGGATCTACAGGATACAAAGCAGGAAACATAATAGACACAAATAATAATTATTCCCTCAACAACCTAACTAGATTAAAATGGAGGACTTGGAAGTATTGCATAATCTGTAATGGTGTCTCATGATCTCCACAACTTTGTATCTGCTTCTAACGATGAATTTTAATGCTTTATTGTTGCTCCTATGTCAGTGAAAAGAAAGCTAATGGTGGACTTGATGACACCCGGCCATTTTAAACAGTGTTGAAACAATATTAACACGAAGATGATAAGGTAAGTCAGATAACAACACCTGCGGTCGCCATTATCAAAGTTATCAACGGTGCGCGACTTTTTATGAAGCTGGCGCGTCTTCGTTAAATGCGATCGCTGGCCAAAAAACGAAGAAACTCATGCGATTGGATATTTTCCTCACCAAATAATTGATCGATCAAAACCTGAATGAACTTTATTTACACGAACTTAACGTTTTCGACAAACTTAGTGCATTTCCTGTGCCTTGGCATTAATGGATGTTTTATAATTACACCCCGATTCGTTGAATTTTCATCTCGACATTTTCGTTATTTAAACGACAGAGAAAATGATTTTATTTGTAAAAATAAAATATTCTATCTTTATTTGTTTAATCTATGTCCTGTGTTTTTACACATTTTATCGATTGAATAAACGGATTCCATTAGAACGCCCTTTTTATGCCTTCTGGGTGACTTCTTTTTCTTATGATTGCATCAGTTATCCGAAAAATTAGTAAGACGAACAATCAGTTATTCGGACAATTAGTTATCCGAACAATCAGTTATCCGGGCAATCAGTTATTCAAACAATCAGTTATCCCAAAAATTTGTTATCCGAACAATCAGATATCTGAAGAATCAATTGTCCCAAGAATCGGTTGTTCAATCAATCAGTTATCCGAACAAATGTCATCCAAACAATCAGTTATCTGAACAATCAGTTATCCAAATAATTAGTTATTCGAAGAATCAGTTATCCAAACAATTAGTTAGAACAATCAGCCATCTGAAGAATAATCAGTTATTCAAAGAATCAGTTATCCCAAGAATTAGTTATCCAAACGATCACTTATCTGAAGAATCAGTTATCCAAACAATTGGTTATTCGAACAATCAGTTTTCCGAACAATCAGTTTTCCCAACAGAATATTACCCGCTTATTTCCTTCATATTCATATTCTAACAGAAAATTTAATACAAAATTGATAAATTATCTTTGCTGCTCTGCCTTCTTTCTTTCTAATTTCATTTTTTACCACTTCAATCGTAATTTTTAGAGGATACTAAAACTCAATTAAAACTTAAGCGGGGCACGGAACCTTGCTCAGATGTATTTTTCTACCACGCGTAGTCTGACGTATTCGAAATATTACATAGTTTGGCTTCCTTTTAAGAGTGACTTTATATGAAGTGTTCATAAAGAATACTAATTTTAAAAGATTAGAAAAATTGTGCGCAAAATATATGTAAACAAACTACGGAAATCGGTTGCGTATACGAAGAAAGATTATGCCAAATTAAAGTGTCGAATAAAGATAGAATAATTTTCTTATTTCTAAATTCTTATAACTTTTACGTACATAGGACGCTGAAGGTAAATGACAGAAGGCCCAAAAGTCCTCCGCAGGAGCTAGCCTAAAGTCCGCCCGAATGGCGGCTTCGAGGCTACTTTATAATAATTTAATATCTAACTATTCTCACCCATGGAATAGCCGTTAGAATAGTACAATAAACCGGAAATAAAGGATCATGTTACCCAGAATGCAGCAATGCCTAACATATATAAGTAGGTGAGCTACTACGCAACGCACGTAGCCTGAAGATTGCGTAAAAGCTTGAAACAACATCAGCGTCCTCAATCTCTTTTATATATATATATATATATATATATATATATACACACACACACACACATATATATATATGTATATATATATAAAAGTGAAGAGACAGACTGTTTCATGCTAAACGCAATCGTCAGGCCTGATGATTGCATCTAGCATGAAACAGACTGTCGCCCCTAAGTGTTGACTTCAATGTTCACTTTTATATTTACTCATGCTCTATCTCTGACATTGAGCACTTTATCCCATAAATATAGCACATTTTAAGACTATATATATATATATATATATATATATATATATATATATATATATATATATATATATATATATATATATATGAAAATGGATTAATCTGACGTAATTTTAATTTATTTAAAATGTTATTTAGTGATGATAATGCCTTTGAATAAATGCATATTGCAAGAATCGGCAGAGAGTGTGTATTCCAAAAACACTATTCGTGTTTCGCTTACCGTAAGATCTACGTGACCGAGTGGTTAGTCACGTCAGATCCAATGACAGTTCTCTATAGGGGATGCGGCTTCGAATCCTGCCGGAGGACGCATATTTTTCTGATTTCTCGAATATTCAGGTCCATAGATGTAGTTGGATAAAAAATACTGTTTAATTCAAAAACAGCTGCTACTTGAATATGAGTATCCATAAAAAAGTAACATTTAAACAAATTAAATTAAATATATAATGTCCGTTTTAATGTAGTTTATCTAGAATGTGGGTTTTTACACCCTTTGAATTTATGTGACCAATAATTTGTCCTCTCTAGAAAATAAGGGTAAAAAGAGCATTGACGCGACATGGCGAGAGAAAACAAGACAATACCAAACTTGAGTGGAAAAAAGAAAGGATTTATATCAGAAAGAGGAAGAAAAAAAAGGGAAGATAGAAAAATTGGGTTTAAAAATCGTTGCAAAAAACAAAAGCAAAAAAAAAAACTGGTTTTTGCGAAGACTTAACTGGTGGTAATAAAGTTCGTTCGGTTAACAGTTCTTCTCATTTTTGTTGCAATGTCGGAATATATTCGTCTTGAAAGTTGAAGAGGGATTCAGTTTTCGGATGCTTTGCTGCAACTGTTGGGACATCCTCGTTCCTATGTTGTATTCTTGGCCGCTCCATTTTCGGACACCATGTGGCTGCTGGTTGAGTTTTTACGGAGCTAAATCTGTCCGTGTTGACTCGTCGGCGTGCCCAGGAAAAAAGAGACCGTGATATGTTGCGTTCAGCCCAACTCAGTGGTCAGTGATAACGCCCCCTACAAAGGGAGACAATTCATTTATCTATATAATATTTTCAATACTAGATAGATAGATTGATAGTCAAGTATTTTCACAAAACTTAAACATAATATTTGCTTAAATATTATTTCTCATCTATGTGTTCATATATATGTACATATACATAGTTCTGCATAATATTATTATATGTGTGTATGTGTGTGTTAGTGTGGTGTGTGTGAGTGTATGTGTCTTTAAAAAGCTTGTATGGTATATCATTTTAGGAAAAAAGTATGAAAAATTGGAGAAAAAGTTTTGTGAAATCTTTACAGAGGAAACGCGTCGCAAAAACTTTTTTTTCCAATTTGTCAAACTATTTTTCTAAAAAGCCTTTATATAAAATCGTCGCTATGTGCCGTGTCCTTTCAGGACGTAGGCGATCATGGCCCTCCACTTCCCGCATCCCTTGTGGCTCTCAACAGGTTGTGTGTTTCTGCCAACTCCCCCCAGACCATACTCCGCCATCAAGCCCGCCACGTATGCCATGCAGTGCTTTCCCCTGTCTCTTCCCCCCCCCCTCTATTCGTCCCGTGAGTATCAGATTCTCCGGGGTCTCCTTTCTCATCACGTGTCCCAAAAATTTCATCTGCTTCGTCGTTATGTTAAGCATCCTCCTTGTTTGCATCCTCTCCAAGACCTCATCGTTGCTCAAAGGCTCAGTCCATGATATCCTCAGCATCCTTCTGTAGAACCACATCTCCGCCGCCTCGAGTCTCTTCTTCCTCCTTGAGGATACTGTCTAACATTCGCTGTCGTATAGGAGGTCAGATGTCACGTAGCAGCTCAGTACTCTTTTCTTTATCCCCATAGAAATCCTCCTGTTTCGCAGTACTCTGACCAGCTTCTGGTCATCCCAAATCCATTTTCGGATCTCAGCGTCGCAAATACCTTCAGAACACTTCCCAGATACTTAAACTTCCGCACATGTTTGATTTTATTATCCCCGACCTGCAAATTGCATTCTGGGTTCATCCTTTTACTGATGACTATGCATTCTGTCGTCTTGTAGTTTATAGTTAGTCCTTTCTTCTCGCTCTCCCTCGCTACTTTCTGTAGGAGGTTTTGTAGTTTCTTTTCCGTGTCTGCTATCAGTACCGTGTCATCTTCGTATCTTATGTTGGTAAGATTGTGGCTGCCAAAGATGAATCCTGGTAGGATCTCCAGTTCCCTCAGAATTGCCTCGCTGTCTAAGTTGAATAAGTCCTTACGCCTCTTTCTATTTTTGTATATTCGCTGAACTCATTCTCAATACGCATGCAGGCCATTTGCTGTCAGCATAGGTTCTTGATTATTCTGATATCTTTCCCGAATATATCAAGGTTACTGAGCAGTTCTAGCAGGTCCTTGTGGCTTACTTTGTCGAACGCCTTTGCGTAGTCTAGAAAACATGGATACACGTCCTTCTGCATCTGTATTGCTCTTTCCGATAACATTCTAAGCATGTGAGTGTATAGCATCTAGAAATGCCAGACAAGATCCCCACTTTCTCAGTCTGAGCATTTTCCTTTTATCCATTTAACTCTCTTTCGTTCTCTCTCTCTTTCTCTCTCTCTCTCTCTCTTTTTCTCTCTCTCTTTTTCTTCTTTCCCTTTGTACTCTTCATTTCTTCTTCTCTTTTTTTCGGCTATTCACATAAAATATGTGTGCAAAAAAAAACAACAAAAAAAAACAAAAAACAAATACAATAGTGAATAAAAACACTAACAATGCATATATTCTTTGATCCACTTTAAATTAAGTACTGTAATTATACGCCATTTTGGCCCAGGTGTTTAAGGTTAAAAGTCGTGTTTTTATAATATTCACTCAATACAAGTCCCAAGAGCCACTCAAAGTAGAGGGTTAATGTAATGTGTTGTATGAGCGTAATACAAGGCAACAAGTGAAGCTCATGGGACAGTGCACAAAAAATAACGGTTAATCCTAGACTTGAAGGTATCAAGATTGAATTGATCGTGAGAACGTCCTGGCGGGAGTCTGTTCAACAAAGCAGCAGGTTTTGGGAAGAAGCTGTCCGAATGGAACATACATCTTACTGTTGGAATACAAAAAAGAAATGATAATGATTAATCCTAGACTTGAAAAGGTCAAGATTGTAGTGACTGGGAAAACATCCTGGCAGGAATCTATTATGTCATCCCTGCTATATTCACGAGAGACATGGGTAGTCTATCACAGACATCTGAAGATATTGGAACGTTCCCATCAACGATGCCTTCGGTCTGTGCTCGAAATGCATTGGATGTCTCACACTCCTGATACTGTTGTTCTACAAAGAACCAATTCACTCTATGTGGAAGCAATTATAAGCAAATACAAATTGCGATAGGCGGGCCATTCGTATGGCAGATGACAGAATTCCAAAACAATTAATGGAGAATTGGAAATGGGGAAAAGATCACAGCATAAGGCAAAACTCCGTTACAAAGATTGCCTTAAAGAATCACTGTACAAGTGCAATATTGGTTTGAATAACTGGGAGACTTTAGCTGAAGACAAGGTTTCTTGGAGAGCTGGTATTGCTGTTGGTGTCAAGATCTTCCATGAGGCATCATAAAAATATGCAAAACTGAAGAGAGGGGTTCAGAAGGCATCCCTGAATTGCCATCAGGTGCCAACCTGGCCTTGTGCTCAATGCAATCAGATATGTCTGTCCAGGTCAGGTCTGATCAGTCACCAGAAATCACACCAATACCAACAGTCTATTGGATTTCGTAATGGCATGCTTTGAATGCCCAACCTGCACTAGTGTGTGCAAGTCCAGGTTGGTTTTGACAAGGCATATAAAAAGACGCATTAGAAGTAATGATGTTCAGTCAACTTCCACTAGCCAGAGATGATTTGACATACCATATATGTAACAAGAAATGCAAATCGATGGCTGGCTTTATGAGCCACTGTCGTTCACACAACAAATGAATGCAGTGTTGTGGGGGGAACTTAACTGACGTACTGGACACGTCATAGTCGCTCTGTGAGTCGACAGCTAATATATGTATATAAACAAAGAGTGTTCAATGAAGACTTTGGCATATTCACTTTTTAATTCGATACAAATGAAATGTTCATATAAAAGTTAATTGTACATTTTACATGCAAAATAGATTGAATATTACTTAGCCTTTTATAGGCTTCCGTTAGTCTAAAAAATCCTATTGTAATCCGAAATCGATCACAGATAACTTCCAATGGTCAGCGCCAATCACTTTTCGAGGTCAGCGTTAATCATTTTTCATCCTTCAGCCCAAGCCAATCCCACATCTCAATTTACAATCAAGAATGTAATTGTTTGGTTGTAATGTATATCACAATTGCCACCAGTGAATTCTACCTATAATGACTTCCGATGAACTCGAGCGTACAATTTGTCGTTATCCACCATACCACTTGTTAGCTTATAGTCAGTATTTCAGTCATTTTTTCTAGAAATTGTTTAAATTGGCTGGAAAATTTTCATATTTATTGAAACTGTATGCTATGAAATCGCAGGCTATAGGCTTTTATGAAATTGAATCATACGCCTTTTGATTACGGCTCGTCAGAAAATTGCATGCTATGCGCTTTGATGAAATTTCTTTACATGCAATTTTAACGAAATTGTAGGCTACACACTATGATAAGATTTCATGCTATGAAATTGCATGCATTTTTGGAGAAATTGCATTCTATGAAATTGCATATAATTTCAATGCATGCAATACTTGTTGATATAATTATTGAATGAAATTTTGATGACATTGCATGCTATGTAATTCCATCTATGATGAAATTGCATGCTATATATTGGTTGCTATGAAATTTTATGCTATGAAATTACATGCTATACCCTTTGATGAAATTACATGCTATGGAATTGCATGCTATACACTTTGATGAAATTACGTGCTATGAAATTGCATGCTATACCCTTTGATGAAATTACATGCTATGGAATTGCATGCAATTTAAATGCATGCTATACTCGTTGATGAATTTACAGGCTAACAAATTCAATGAAATTTTGATGAAATTGATTGCTATAGAATTTCATTGCTGATGAAATTATATGCTATAATTTGCATGCTATGAAATTGCATACCATGATCTTTAACGAAATTGAAATTTATGCCTTTTTGGTCCCCAGATCTCTTGAAAAGTCATAGTCACAACTTAATGTCATCTACCAAAATAGCATACACAATAACTCAGTCCATTGAGTTAGAAATCTCATGTTCTCTTTGATGATCTTCGAAATCAACGTTTAATCTATTATTATTAGTTTTTACCTTCCAAAATATATCTCTAAGACTTATTGTAATATGGAACCACACACACACACACACACATATGTTTGGTTATATTAATATAGATTCCTGTTTTGTGAGTTTGTGTCAGCGTGTAAAATATGCCTTTTCGTTGGCCTCAATCCATAAAGGAAGATTAAAAAAAAAAAAACAACTTAAAATGAATTCTCATTTTCAGCCATTTTTACGCTATGACTCATGCCAAATAAAAAGCCTAATTTCTCGCTAAACTTCCTCTGAGGTCTGGAATTTGAAACTGTCTTTTAACTTCTTTCCGACCTCTCATTCATCATCGAGCTCTGAAACCTCAAAGTATCCCCGACAACTTACGACAGGCTCCCATCAAGAAGCCCGTCTCATTACACGGACAGTAATTCTACACGAATACCGACGACAACATCTGAACGTATCCGTGTGTATAGCAGAGTGTTATAATCACACTCTTCTAACCGAGTTTTCTCACTGATTCAATGTAATCTTACCTTCAGCTCAGAAATGTCCCGTCGGATTTTTGTTTGCAAAAACGTCACGTTGGGAGTATCAAATCGCCAGCGATAATGACGTAAGTGATGACGTGGACAAGTCAATCGTACAGAGTCGGTTATCGCTTGGCGGCCATTTTGACAGAATCAGATGCGGAATGAGTTTGCGGCGGACAAAGATATTTATCAAAAAAATGACATGAAGAAAGAAAGGAAGAAGAAAAGAAGTGAAAAGAGAGAGAAAGACAGAGAGAGAGAGAGAGGGGGGAGAGAGGGAAGAGAAAACAGTTTTAGAGAGTTTAGTGGAGAAATTAGTTTCAATTTTAAGGGCATATTCATTGTTTATATAAATGATGGCGGTGCTGAAAACTCAACTCGAACCACTTTACAAAATCCGACCAAATATCAGACCATTGAAATATCTTCTTGGTCCGATATATATATATATATATATATATATATATATATATATATATATATATATATATATATATATATATAAAATATATGGATATAGATCCGACAGTATGAAGAAAAATATACAGAACACGTCTTTTCGTGTTGAATTTTATATGTTCTAATGTTAAATATGTTTAAATGAAAATGTCCTGAAGATGGTCTAAAATAGACCGAAACGTCTGACGTGGACTTTATATTAACATTAATACAGCATAATTGCATATTAAGATTTTTGTTTGTTTTTCTGTATATTTTTCTTCACATATATATATATATATATATATATATATATATATATATATATATATATATATATATATATATATATATATATATATATATATATATATATATATATATAAATATAAGTTTTGCGTTGTGGTCGAATAGTTAATGCATAATCTACTAAAAGTTTGTTTCTTTGAATATAGTGAGTTCAGGTTCCATCCTTGGTGAAAGGGGTTATTTTTCTTTAATAAGACTTTCTATTATCTAATCCGGTGGACATTAACTTCTCTGTTCTAAAAAGTAAATTAACGGATTTTTATCCAACATTATTTTTAGTTGATATACTTGGTTGAGCAGAAAGTCCTGACTCACTTTGGAACCGCATAAGAAATCAACAATTCTTGATCTCTGTCTGGTGGAATTTCCAAGGAGGACTGCATTTCGAGCTCCTTCCACACAGTCGCACAATCAACGCTAAATTATATTGCCGGCAGCCAGACCGCGTGTGCAACAAACTAAAGAAGGAGTATCCTGCTTTGGTCAATCGAGGCCGGCCTTTGTTTCAGCATGACAATGTGAGGCCAGGTAGATAAAGAAGTTAAAAAATATGGACGTTGAGATTCTTCCACATCCACCGTTCAGTCCCGATGCTGATCCGAGTGACACTTCCTCCCCGATTGTTTAAGTTTATGTAGGTAAATTAGGCTTGGAACTTGATATGCTTTCTCCCAGAAATTGTAACTTCAGTCTACTCAGCATAGTGTGGGTGTTAAAGAAACATAAATGAACCTGGGTGGGTGTCTGCAACAGGAATTAGCTAACCACTTCAGAGTCAGTCAGTTATGTGTCATGCGTGATACACACTTATGTGATCATGTATATTTCGAGGCAGATTTTTCCCACTGAAAGTTACCATTTCTTTCTGCGGTAGACCAGTTGCCATCAAAGGCTATAGAACCTGGTCTGTCCTGCTATTTACCCATCGCCAAAGGGAGAAGAAGAGGATTCATACGTTTCCCAAGGGTATTAGCACATAAGTGAATGTAATGGATTCGACTGGAATTAAATATGGCACGTGGAACTAGAACAGTCACCCCAGTGAGCGAAATAAAGTTCGACATTACAACCACCTGAAGAAGGCCGGAGTGTACAACGGCCGAAATGTAATAAATATGGCGACAAAGATGAGGACAATAGTTCGAATAATGTAAATAATGTACATAATACCTCATCTCAGAAATATAGACAGATACTGAAAGGCCGTTGTAATAAATATGGCAACAAAGATGAGGACAATAGTCCGAATAATGTAAATAGTGAACATAATACCTCACCTCAGAAATATAGACAGATCCTGAAGGGCCGAAACGTTGTGATAAATATGGCAACAAAGATGAGGACAATAGTCCGAATAATGTAAATAGTGTACATAATACCTCATCTCAGAAATATAGACAGATCCTGAAGGGCCGAAACGTTGTGATAAATATGGCAACAAAGATGAGGACAATAGTCCGAATAATGTAAATAGTGTACATAATACCTCACCTCAGAAATATAGACAGATCCTGAAGGGCCGAAACGTTGTGATAAATATGGCAACAAAGATGAGGAAAATAGTCCGAATAATGTAAATAGTGTACATAATACCTCATCTCAGAAATATAGACAGATCTATAAAGCCGATCAAAAATCTATAAATTCAATATTTTTTCTCTGATTTCGTTCGAACTCGGTATGTAGGTTACATGCATCCATGCATTATAACGACCTCAACGAAACCTCATATTTATTTCCACGCCACTGCGTTTAGCGAAAAACCGCGAAAAACGAAAAATCGATTTCAACACAAATCGATTTCAACACAAATTTTAAACTAAAAACTCCCTCAATTTTCAAGTAAACTAATACAAACTTCACTCAATTGTAGCCAACAATAAGTTGATTTTTTAACAGTCATTTAACTTGATAACTGAGTCCACTCATATAGTGAAAACCCACGTAAGTAGCGAAAAATTTTACTAGTTTCTTTCTAATTTTTCGTTGATCTTTCAACCAATTTTCATGAAACTTAACAATTGCTTTATAAATATATCCTCTTTTACATCCCTGGTAGCACACTGATAAATTGAATTTCAAAAACTCCAAAATAATTGTGGTCTGAAGTGGGTTTTCATGTTGCCTGTTTTACCCATTCATGTCCTCGGCTAACATGTCAGTGAAGGCGGTGAGACTACGAAGGTGCAATGAGTTGATCTCCTGGAGGTTAGCATCAGCCACATACTGATGGAATGCAAAAGAGGTTCTTTATTATGATTCGTTTTAGAAGTGTTAAAATTAACAAACCACTTCCTGTGCCAGTAAACAGATTAGAAATCATTTTAAGGTCAGCTGCCAATTTGATTTCATTGAACCTAACAGACATGCTATAAAAGGCACGAGTAAATAAATAGTTGCTCAAAAGCATAGATACCGATTCTGGAACTGATGGCATCGGGAATGTTGGAACCATCTTGTAATAGAAAATTTCTTGAATAACCCCCAAACACCTTACAAGATCTTCGAATGAAGATCAACTTTCTGCTGGGACAGATGTCTATCGCCCCGATTGTTCCACGGATGACCGGGTTTAAAATCCTAAGCAAAGATTTATTTCTCATCCCCAATAACATTTCTGTTAAAAAGAAGTCTGAAGCAATCGAGAATGTAGTGCATCAGAACAACGAAGTTATTACTGGTGATTTTCGACGGAGAGATCACGTGGAGGCCATTTTATAACCTACGACATTTTAGATAGCATTTCAAATAGCAAAGAACAGCCATACAGCTAACACTGAATTTTTCGTTAAACTTTTTGTCTGCAACGGCAGAATGAGCATCTTTTGGCTCTTCTTTAGGACTTCAATCTCCATTTCTGACGGGAGAAAAGGGTCCTCTGAGTTTTCTTTCACTCATTTCCCCATCGTTTTCCTCATGGGATCTTGGATGTTTAGTACTATATTATAGAACCTAATACTAAAACAAGGTGTGGGGTCAATATCTTACAGACCTTTCGACAAAATTTTCATCAGAGAAAAAATCGTTGGCGAATTATTATTATTTTTTTTTTTTAACAGGAACATCGAAATAAACATTAAGGGCTTAAATGGAAGAACAAAACTAGCGCACGATTCAAATATAAAATCGTCTTAATCAAATTTAGAAAATCAAGGTTCCTAAGATAATTAAATTTTGTAGTATCAAGTCATTTTTTATATAGATAGATAGATAGATAGATAGATAGATAGATAGATAATATAGGTGGTAAATACACACACACACACACACACACACACACACACACACACATATATATATATATTATAAATTAACTGGTTTGAAATATGTTTTTTTCGCTACACAGTAATAACCAGGTTTCAAAAATGGAAGCTAAAAACTTCAAATTTAATTTTGTAATTAAATTAAAAACATTAGTTCCATTTCATCTTCAAGCGAATATTGAAGTAACTTATTTTTTTAAATTTACTGAGTTTTAAACGCACACAAAAATTCATAATTCACTGTTTCCAAGGATACAGAGAAATCCAATCATTCAGACAAGGTGTGGTAGCGTGTTAATTTTTATTAACTTTTCTTGTATTAGTTATATATATTTATATATATATATATAAATTCCCAACAGGATAGAATATATATATATATATATATATATATGTGTGTGTGTGTGTATTTTAATACAATGTAGTCGGTCTGATTATAAATATGGCTTAAAAATGATAATCTTAGTTCTTAGTTCTTGCCGACGCGTTTCGTATTCCGACTTTTTCAAGGCAAACAATGAAAGCTAAATGTTTTGTAGCCATAGTTACATCAAATCCAAAATTAAAAAAAAAAGACGCAATATCGCAAGACCCTTTCTGGATATTGGTAAATTTCTTTACAATTTTTTTTTTTTTTTTTTTTTTTTTCCATGTGGACAATATAGTTAAATTTCCCAGAATAATTCTGAACATAAGATAAATTGATTTAAAAAATAACATCTGGAAAAAATTCTTAGTTCTTGCCTAAATTTTAACTATATTTAACCTTTTTTTTCTGACTTGTGCCACAATTACTGTATCAGTAATAAATTTTCGCTTTCATTGCTTGTTTTTTGTGATCTGCATATGTTGAAAAGATTAGTGGCCGGCAATAATTCAATCCTGTTAGAATTTCTAATTCTCTCAGAATGGATTCACTGTATAGGTTGGAAAATCTGGCGAGAAGACCCATTCTTGTCTTATAAACTTTTATATTTTTGTATATCTACTGAATTCATTTTCTAGCTGTATGCACAATATTTGCTGCCAGTATAGGTTCTGGATTATTCTAATATTCTTCCCAAATATGTCATGGTTACCTAGAAGTTCCAACAGTCCACTGTGGCGTATTTTATCAAACGCTTTTGAATAATCTATAACAAACAGGTACACATCCTTAATGGCTCTAATATATATATATATATATATATATATATATATATTCAAAAGGCGGTAACTTATGTGTTTTTAAAATAATTTTTTACTTGTAGTATTTTAATTTAGTATTTTTTATATGACACATCATGTTGCTACAAACCTTGTTGCTATATTCGTAGTTGATTTCTTTTTGGCCGCAATTCTTTTATATAAAGGGCTTCCAGAATTTTAAGTTTTTGCATATTATTATCTTGATGAAAGACTGATGTATTTTCGACTAATATCTGTCTAAACTGTTAATGTGTACATGAGTGTTCCTTTAAATGTTCAGAGATTGAACTATGATCGTTCAAGTGAAATGTAAACCTTCTTGTACTCGTCGTTGTTGTAAAATCAATTACCAGAGATGAAATCCCCGAAAAGAACATTTAAATTGATATACGATGTTTGATGACTAGGTTGGTTCTATTAAATTTATTATAGTATATAATTAATTTTATTTATTTTTTTTTACTTAGATCAGTGGGGGATATATTAGTGTTTATGAGTCTTTTTTAGAATTTTTCCTCTTGCTTGGAGTTAGAATGCATTTGATTACGATATAGTAATTTGATATGTTTAGTGTTATTTGAGGATGCATTATGTTCATTTTTATTTATTCCCACCAGCTCCTCTCATTTCTTCATCAACAATGCCACCAGGAAAGTCATTATTAATGAAGGTTTGTTTAATATTTTTTAATCTTCCTTTCTGAAGAGTTTGCTTTTGCACGCTTTATTGAGTTTCGTATAACAGCTATTTGCCATAACTTAGGACATTCACTTTTATAGTGGACGGTACATCTGTTTATGTTACTTGATTTATTATATGGGGAATTTTTCTTAATCGATTTTCTACAGACACCAAGTAATTAATTCGTGGACTTGAAAGGATTAAAACTAAAATAGACATAATACGTCTAAATTATTAAATCAAACATACTTGAATATATATATATCAGGTCATCCCATAAGTTCTGTCCGAATTTTAACTTTTAGTTAAAATGAACGTAATTTAGAGAGTATTTTATAATGTCTAATGGAGCTGAACATTATTTTTATGTTTAGATGCATTTAAACTGATCAAATTTTAATTCAGAGAACAATAAAATTAAATTTTGTTTGATTAAAACCCTGCTAACATGGAAGTACCCAAGAATCATTTGAGGCACATAATGCTTTATGAGTTCCAGAAAGGAAACTCAGCT
This sequence comes from Acanthosepion pharaonis, assembly GCA_903632075.3. Classification (NCBI taxonomy): domain Eukaryota; kingdom Metazoa; phylum Mollusca; class Cephalopoda; order Sepiida; family Sepiidae; genus Acanthosepion; species Acanthosepion pharaonis. Next base: position 3,907,798 of record CAHIKZ030001224.1, read on the forward strand.
GCCGAAGCGGCTAGAAACATTCACTCAGTTTATGGAGAGGAATGTGTGAATGAAAGAACTTGCAGAAGATGGTTTGCAAAATTCAGAGGTGGAGATTTCACCCTTGAAGCTGAAGATCGAACCGGACGTCCAGTTGAGTTTGATGAAAAGTTTCTTGAAGCAGCCTTGAAGAAAATTCTACTTTATCAGTTGAGGAATTGGCAGTGAATCTCAGTTCAAACCATACAACTGTTCGTCGTCATCTTCAACAACTTAGAAAAATTCCTAAACTTGGAAAATGGGTGCCTCATGAATTGTCTGAAAACAACCTCAAATCCCGAATTGACATCGGCTCTTCTCTCCATTCTTGCCAACTTGTTTCACCTTTTTTGGATAGACTTGTGATTGGCGACAAAAAAATGGATCTTTTATCAAAATGTTAACTGTCGCAGACAGTGGCTTGGTAAAGGGGAAGGACCCCAGCCACAGCCGAGAAGGGAACTTCATGGGCAGAAGGTACTTCTTTCAATCTGGTGGGATCACCAAGGAATAATCCACTTCGAATTCTTACCACCTAATGCAACAATTAATGCTCAAATATACTGTCAGCAATTAGAGCGTTTGAACCAAGCTTTGAGGAAAAAAGACCTGCTCTAGTGAATCGAAAAGAGGTGATGTTTCATCAGGACAATGCGCGACCCGACACAGCAAGAATCACGTCACAAAAGATTGAAGAACTTGGTTGGGAGAAAATTCCTCATTCACCTTATTCTCCCAATCTTGCTCCTTCAGACTACCATTTGTTTCGTAGCTTACAGAATCATTTGGGTAGAAACAGCTTTTGTAACACAGGAAGAGGTTAAAACTGACATTTGTGAGTTCTTCGAATCAAAGCCAAAATAATTTTACAGTCATGGAATTAGTAAGCTTGTTAATAGATGGAAGGAAGTCATTGATAATCAGGGAAAATACATTGTTGATTGAATCTGGAATTAAAACATTTGGTCACTTGTTTTCTTTATTCAAAATTCGGACAGAACTTATTGGATGACCTGATATATATATATATATATATATATATATATATATATATATATATATAATACAATATGGTAATCCGTATGGAATTTTCAGGAGGATACAGTTCCAGGGAGAGGTCTATGTAAAGACACAGAACAAAACAATTATTAATTAAAGAATATCAAACAATAACCTATGGGAATTTAAGTTTTTGATGTTCTTTAATTAACAACAATAATAATAATAATAATAATAATAATAATAATAATATATATATATATATATATATATATATATGTGTGTGTGTGTGTGTGTATTGGTAATAAATCCGTTGCTATGTAATCCAATTCGATCCAAGGTAATATAAAATATTAAAATTGATCCACAAAAAGAGCTCAATTTATTTATTATTACAGAGCAAAAATTAATTCATAACAAAATCCCAAATAACCGTATTTCGACAGACGAAAATATAGTTCGTCAGTCTTATTCAACCCCGACATAGACTGAGTTCAAGTCGTAAATAGAAATTATTAAAACTACAAAAAAAAAACTGTCGAAAAACTAATACAGAATTTACCCATTTCAATGTTTCAGTCAGACGAAATGTATATGTATATATATATATATATATATATATATCAAACAAACAGTTTCTAGTCTCTGGTTGTTGGATATAACGTAATGTATTGTCGCTGTTATCCTAAAAATCTCAACGTATTTCCTTTACATACAATTTTGTCTTCCATTCCAGCCTAAACAATCCGAACCTAACATACGTCACTACGTCGTTTAAAAGATTTTCCACTTTATTTCCTTATCTTCATTTTTGTTTCGGATACTATTCTACATCCTACAAGCACATACACACACACACATACACACACACACACACACATACACACACACACATATATGTCAGATACAATTTGGAATATTTCTACTATGATATGCATCGACGGCGAAATGTCGTCATCAGAAGTATGTGTTGTTTCGCACGTTCAAAGTTTATATTCACGATACTGAAGATTTCAGTATACCAAGATTTTTAAATCAACGAGGGCGCGGGGCTGGAATTGTGAAATCTCACATGCATTAATTTCAACCCTTCTTATTAATAACTTCATTGTTTCTTTCCAGATATGAGGTTCAGCTCATAAACCGACTATGAAAGAGCGATAGTAGAACTGTGTAGTGGTTTTGATGAATAGGGAAATCAACCGAGAGACAGAAACTAGAGCTGGTTTTGACCGGATACAAGCTAAATATGAACATGATACTAAACCAACGACAGTATAAACAGCGCTATGATGACATGGCTTCGTTGAACGGACGGCTTACTAGATTGAAGTGAATGTTCCGTGACCAGAGTGAGTCTACAAGTTGGTGAACATAGTTTTTTTCCATAATAAAATTATATCCTATACAGTCATTTGTGTATGTAAAATATATATATATATATATATATATATATATATATATATCCTCTGACGAATGGATGATTTGATTTTAATATATATATATATATATATATATATATATATATATATATATATATATATATATATATATATATATATATATATATATATATATATATATATATATATATATATATATATATATGGAGGCACGGTGGAGCAGTGGATAGCGGCTTGGATTGAGGAATCGCAGAGCCGTGTTCGAATTCCAGTGCTAATACCCTTGGGAAAGGTATGTATACGTGCTAATACCCTTGGGAAAGGTATGTATCCTCTTCATCTCCCTCCAGCTATGGGTAAAATAGCAGGACAGACTGGGTTCTATAGCCTTGGATGGCAACTGGTCTAGGAGAAGGACAACTCTGAATTCAAAACATGCGGAGGGTCGTTTGGGAACCTTGTGGCATGCATACGGTGTACCAGGTTTCTGTATTCGTCCCTCCAAAAAGTGTGGCTGGTCCTGCACGAGGCCTTCACCACTTTAATCAAATCTCATGTGCCGGTGTCGGGATGTCGGTTTCCTGGGGACTTATCGGCCTGACCCTCATACGTCGAACGCGACGGGAGAGTCGATTATATATATATATATGGTCTGGGGCACCTTCTGTTTACCTCGGAGCTCTTGACAAGATCCAGAGACGGATATGTAATATAATTGGCCCTGATCTGGCATCTCGTCTACAGTCACTCTCTCACAGATGTGCCGTCGCCTCTCTGTCTTTTTTTTTTCTACAAATACTTTCATTGTAATTGCTCCGATGAGCTGTTTCACTGGTTCCCAGACTCCATGAATTCAAGCGCCCTACGAGGCTGGCATCCCGCTCTCACCCTTACATTGTAGAAACTTTTAAATGTAGCCGTCTCTTCTACTCCAATAGCTTCATACCTCGTACTTCTCGCCTGTGGAACACCCTTCCCAATTACTGTTTCCCTGAGAGCTATAATTTCCAACTATTCAAATGTAATGTCAATCGACATCTCCAGTTGCCTTGATCTACCCACTATCCTTCTCCTCATCCTTTCTTCTATCACCCTATCTGATCTCGCTCCAAATCTTCCGCAACCCCCTGCATCCTAGTGGCTTCACGCCTTGCTCGGGGCGTAATGCTTTATATATATATATATATATATATATATATATATATATATATATATAATTATTTATTTAAAAAATATGATTCCAAATGCTACATAAGAAGTCATGTTTTGTTCTTCAAATAATTTTTGTTTTGAAAATAAAAAAAAATCTTCGGAAGATTTTTTTTTTTTAATTTCAACTCAATTTAATTTAAAGGATTATATTGAAGTTTTGGGCTCTTGTTTTGAAACATGAGACCTCTTATGTAGCGATTTGGAATCATATTTTTAAATAAATAATTATATTTATGCTCTACTTTTGTATCGAGCACTATTTTTTAAAATAATAACAAAAATACTAAGGAACTTTGGACTATTTACCTAACCAGTTCCTTCCTATTTTCTATATATTTTCACATATATATATATATATATATATATATATATATATATATATATATATGAGTTAGGATCAAATATTGCTCAAGTATGAATTGAAATAATAAGATAACGAAGAAATAGGAAACGTTTATCAATCCGCGTTTCACTCTTTTTTTTTTTAATTGATACATGTTAGATTGATAAACGTTTCCTATTTCTTCATGATCTTATCTTATTTAATAAATATATATATATATATATATATATATATATATATATATATATATATATATTATGGGGGCGTCTGGAATATTTAGCATCAAGTAGCTTCAGTTCAAAGGCAAGTTAACTAGTGGAGTCCGAGATTGAGACAAATCCACGACAACCTTTCTAATTTTCGCCTTATTTTGGTTGACAGTACGCATTAGTCTGCCGATCCAACTTAAAAAAGATAAACAATTCTGGTCTTTCTTCCCATAAAGACCTTGGAATCTGCCATCAATAGAATCTAGGCTTACATGCCTGAAAATGTTGAACTGTAAGTTTATTTTAACGTCACTACGCTAATATGTATTTCATATTCATTGCATTCCAATTCCACGTTCATTTCAAATAATAAAAACAATAGTTACAATACACACACACACACACACACACACACACACACACACACACACACACACACACACACACACACACACACACACAGAGAGATATATATATATATATGGGGGAAAGAAGTGTGACAAAGGTTTACGGGTGAAGTGTTTTGTAAGATAAGGAACAAATAAGAAACCTTTATGAATTTAACATGTTTCGCTTTTATTTAAGCTTCATCAGAAATTCTAATGGAAAAGAAAATTCTATTATTTTTTTAGCTTTGTGTTGAAACACAAACGTTTTAACTGACATCCAATATCAGTTAAGTGTTCTTTTATTAATTGTACGTCTGTCACTCAATACTTTTTCCATATTTTATATTTTATCAGATAAAATTTATAATCTTGTGTTTGTTGTTCATCGGTACCTGTTTGTGTGTTCCTATCTGAGTGAACGTTACCTTATTTTTATCTTTCTTTAAACCTGTGTTACATATAGTAACAATATATATATATATATATATATATATATATATATATATATTGTTATTAATTCGCAACGTATAAAGTTATGAAACATGTAGAAAAATAGGAAAAAACACGTTAGGTAAATAATCCGGAGTTATTTAGTATTTTTGTTTTTATTTAAAAAAAAAAAACCGTGCTCCATACAGAAGTAGAGCTTAAATTGTAATTATTTTTTTAAAAATATGATTCCTTCGCTACATAAGAGTTCTCATGTTTCAAAAACAAGAGCCGAAAACCTCAATATAATTATTATAATTATATTGAGTTAAAGCATCAAGCCCTGTTTCATCCTCAAGGGAAAATTTAGGAATAATTAATCTTGAAATTTACGCATCTTTATAAGCATGTTCATTCGCAAAATTAATTACTATGGAAACGGCTGGGTTGACCATTTTGGTAAGGGGTCTAAGAGATAATTTTATTCACATATCAGTCACTTTCGGAAAGATGTCAAGCTGAGGTAAGGTGGGGGGATCCATTTCAAAGCGAATGATGGCATTCATGTGAGCACATCGTCTGGTCAGTCAGCGAAAGATTACTTTTGGCCCCATAGTATATCGTTAAGTGTCTAGAGAATTTTGTTTTATTTTATTTGTTTATTCTTTTATTGATTTATTTATTTATTTTATTTTATTTTATTTTTTTTTCCTAAACGGCTGTTTCGTATTTAAACGCGTCGCACTGAACTACAATTTGTTTTTTTGCCGACTTCATAAAGGGTTTTTTGTATCTTGTGATTGGGTTAAGCTTTTAAACCTTTTATTAGACTATGAAATTTAATTTTTTTTTATGCTAATTATTTAATTCATAAATTTGTTGATGTCGGCAAAAAACCATTAACTCATGTCTATGGTTTAATAAATTTTCATTATTTAGAAACTTAATAATGTGCAGTTTTTCATGTGGGCATAAAGGCATGGGTCATCCCAGGTTTTACAAGTTCTTGTTCTATTTATTATTTTCCTTATTAGCAGAGTTTATACTGATTCTTTTCCCTATTGATGTGGGTATATGCTTAATTATAGATGGAGGGTGGTTTGACTTAGGGTATACATACAGGGGATTAGTGTTAGGTTTTATGTAATGTTGTAACTTGTAGAACTTTTAAAACTCAGAGTTATAAGAATGTTTTATCTTCCAAACACGGTCAGCACATTGTGGCCATTTTGATAGTTGATATTAGTGCGTGTTGACTTTTCCCTTTTTTATTAATAATGCTTGCATTAATGCCTTTTTTGCATGTGGGGGAGGCTATTATATTTGCATTATCAACGAATATGTTGTGGATAGAGTTTAGTAAGCCTCCACGGTGTATTTAAATGAGACCTAATTGAGCTATGATCAGCGAGTCTTCATGTTAGAATGTTGTAGTATATCCAGTATAATTATTTACAATTTGGATTGTTCAGGAACACAGTTCCTTCAGGAATATATATATATCAGGAATATATATATATATATATATATATATATATATATATATATATGTGTGTGGGGGGGTATTCTTTCCTTCTTCTGTTTGGCCACTTTTTATTTCATTAATTTATCATCCATTGATTGGTTTGAAATATCCTTGTAAATTTTGTTTCAATTTACAAGGTGAAAATGATCATTAACTATATGTGATCTTAATTCCTATTGTATATATATATATATATATATATATATATATATATATATATATATATATATATAATTATAATATTTTTTTAAAAATATCATTCCTTCGCTACATAAGAGTTCTCATGCTTCAAAAACGAGAGCCGAAACCATCAATATAATTATTAAAATTAAGTTGAATCAAGGTGATGGGTCCCGTTTCATCTTCAAGCGAAAATTTAGCAATAAGCTATCTTGTGGTTTGCGCGTGTTTATAAGTATGGTCCATTGCAACATTAATTACTATGGAAACGACTGGGCCGGCCATCTTATATATATGAAGAAATATAGTCTTAAGGTGTGCTATATTTATGGGATAAAGTGCTCAATATCAGAGACAGAGCGTGTGTAAATATAAAAGTGACAATCTGTTTCATGTTAGATGCAATCGTCAGGCCGATTCATTCCCCGTCATATTTAACAATATATGATTAAATATATATATATATATATATATATATATATATATATATATATATATATGAGTGTGTGTGTGTGTGTGTGTGTACGAATGTTGATAATGGTTGTAGCAACAGTTTGTTTTTTGTTGCTATTACTATTATTATAAGAATTTGACTTGCCAAAGTTACCATTTAGCTACCGTGGGTTGCTCGAGATAATACAGCTGGCTGAGAGAGATAACATGATATTAACTTTCCCAAGGGTATTAGTGCTGAATTTACAAAAGCGGCTTCCGCAGAAATTAGAATATGATACGCCAATTGAGTGCGGCTAAGCCTTTCAATTCCCGACACACACGCACACACACACACACACACGTACACATTTACACATGCACATACATAAAGACACATGCATACAGATAGACACATACACACACTCATACAAATAGTTACATGCACACACGTACACGCATTCACACTCACAAAGAAGCACACATTATACATACATATATATATATATATATATATATATATATATGCGTGTGTGTGTGTGTGTGTATGTGTATGTGTGCGTACGTTTTCCTACGCGCCCTATTAAATATTAATGATGCCAACCTACAGCGCGCGATAAAAAATTCAATTTATCGACGTACGCGACTGCATCTCATCTGAACGAATCTAATTACCGAAAATTTGCGTAAGACCCAAGTTCGCGCATGCGCATGTGTGCTAAACAGAAAATCAAAAAGAGACAAAATAATCCTAGACTTTTTGCCGCTTTCGTCTTTTGTTTAACGATTATTGGGTGACGTTGTTCTAACTTCAATCGATGTAATGTACTAAACCCACGGATAACAATCAAATTCTAAAACCAACACGCTCACTAACACAATTTTTTTTTTATATATCGGCATTTATTTTCTGGGATGAGAAGTTATTATTTACAATATTGACATTCGGTCTGTTGTTCTAATCTTTGTTGCTTTCATCAAAGTTTTGACCGTTCTGCTCTCCGACCTTCATAAGATGTATATCGATCAGGATAACCTACAGGGAATTCCAAAGTGAATCCTTTATTTAATCTGTGTGGTTAGACTGTTCTCGCTCCACTGCGCATGTCTACGGATATCCCGCCTCGTTCAAACGCTTCATTGGTAATGAACAAGTTGGAATATTAAAAAAAAATGGGCACATCAAGTTGGGGATGGTAGATACGGCAAAATGAAAAAGAACGCGACCCTCACAAAACCAACAGACTACTTCGCATCGAATAAGTATAGATAGCTGACTCAACGTTACACCAAACTACCGCACATATAAGGCATCCCCAAGTTGGTATTCCTCCTCCGCCTCACCTGCTTTTATCCTCTTCCGCCTCACCTGCTATCTTCTTCCGTCGCAGCTGCTATCCCTTTCCGCCTCACCTGCTGCTATCCTCTTCCACCTCACCTGCTATCGTCTTCCGTCGCACCTGCTATCCTCTTCCGCCTCACTTGCTATCCTCTCCCGCCTCACCTGCTATCGTCTTCCGCCTTACCTGCTGCTACCCTCCTCCGCCTCACTTGCTATCCTCGTCCGCCTCACCTGCTTCTATCCTCTTCCGCCTCACCTGCTATCCTCTTCCGTCCCACCTATGAGGCGCGAAGTAGCGTTTGAGAGCCACTGGTCTAAGAGAAGGAACGTTCTGAATTCCAAAAGCGTGGAGACGGAGATAGGAACCCACTTTACTATCTTTTCAATTTATAGATATTAAAAGAAAGGAATCTGTGGAAGGTCATACTCATCTACACCCTGAATAGATGGACCACTCTCTCTCCCCTCTCTCTCTCTCTCTCTCTCTCTCTCTATATATATATATATATATATATATATATATATATATATCAGGGTAGGATGAAAAGTTTATAAGCTAAATATTAACGAGTGATGCTAGAGCTGTGAAATTTTGCATGCATTAATTTCAACTCTTCTTATTAATAACTGCATTGTTTCTTTCCAGGTAAACTGACATCTGACTGTTCAAAGAAGACTGTTCATCCAGTTGATAAAAACAAAATCATCAACAGCAGATATGATATCATCATCATCACTGTGATATTGGTTCCAAGCCAAGTGTTTTTTTTAATGTTGGGGAACAGATGATAATCAAATCAGAAGAATACAGAGGGTGATATTTGTTCATTATAAACAGAAAACAGATTTTCCATTCACTTTTTTTTTTATTACTCTTTCTTTAAAAAAATTCTTTATTTTATTCTATTTCACTAGCAATTCTGAGAAACCTTTCAAGTAATGATCCTCTGTGTCATGTCCCTTCAGAGTGTTGGCGATCATGGCTCTTCACAACTTCCAGTCTTTTGTAGCTCTTAGTAAAGTTTGTCTTTTTGCTATATCTCCTAATACCTGTTCTGCCAACCATTTACACAAGCCAATATTCCTCTTCTATCCACTGTAGTTCTTCAGCATATAAGCAATCATGACTCCCCATGACTTCATTTCCTGACTTTTTAAAGACAACTATTCATTCTGTTGGTCAAAAAAATCATCAACAGCAGGTATGACGTCATCATCACCGCCTTATTGTTTCTCAGCATCGTGTTTTTTCATGTTGGGGAACTGATGATAGTCAAACCAAGAGATTAGGAAGAGTGATCAACCAGTTCAAAGGCACAGTCACTTACAGCAGCCATTGTCTTGTAGCTTTATACGTCTACCAGTCGGCCATACATTGATTATTGTTACCATATCTGGCGCTTCTAAAGATTCTGGATAAAATAAGAAAGAATCTGTAATGTTATCGATCGTGACATCGCATCTTGCCTTCAGTCACCTTGTCACATCGGCAACATAGCTTCCCTTTGTCTCTTTTATAAACATTTTCACCATAATTATTCTGGTGAGTTTTTCTTGATAGACCCTCGAATTTAAGCGCAGTGCTAGATTGGCAGCTAGGTCTCACCACTTTATTGAAATTACTAGATGTAACCTTAAGTTCAATTCTTATAGTTTCTTCTCTCGAACCTCCTACAGTTGGGAATCTTTTCCAGCTTCTTGCTTTCCCTGTCAACTACAATCTTCAAAAACGTAAATCCAGCGTCAATCGTCATCTTCTGTCTCCTTGAATCCTGTTCGGTTTATTTTCCTTTCTCCTTAGTTTCTTAGTTTCTTTCATTCTCCGTAACTCTTTTGTCTTAGCGGCTTTATTGCCTTGCTTGATTATGGAGTGTATTCTGATGGAATTCACAAAGAACCCTATTGATACTAGGGTCTGTCTTGAAAAGTGTATCTTAATGACGATACACGCTTAGGCGATCGTGTATCATTCGATACGAGCCAGATTTTTTCCCGCAGTAGGTTGCCATTTCCTTCAGTGGTAGACCAGTTGCCATCCAAAGCTATGGAAGCCGGTCTGTCCTGCTATTTACCCGTGGCTGGGGGAAGAAGAGGATTCATACCTTTCCCAAGGGTATTAGAACATAAGCGAATGTGATGGACTCGACTGGAATTTGAACTCGGCTCCCGGATTCTTCCATTGCTCCACCGTGCCTCCGTATCATATACAATTCTTGTTGCAGATAGGATGCAATTTGTACTCACGGTATTTTTCGATGGTCAAAATTTGTCCCAGGCAGATAACTTGGACGAAATGAAACCTGGTTTCATGAAGACCATTGTCTTCCAAGTATTCTAGTGTCCGCCATCACCGCTAGATTTAAACCCAATTGAGCATTTATGAAACACATTGTAGACGCCATTAAATTCCCTGCAATTAAAACAATTCATTTATGGACAGGTGTTGAAAAAACATGTCCATGAACTGACTTCAGCGCAACGAAGATTTTATTCCACGTTATTTAGGTGAAGGAAAGAGCTACACCGCTTCTAATTTTTTTTTTGTCTCTTCAGTTTATGTCTAAATCTTACGAAGTAGAAGACGACAGCACAGATATGCGAAATTTTCTCAAATTTTGTACGGATAGTGCCTCCATTTTGGTTTTAATCGCCAAGGCGCGCAGAGAAATTCATATGTTGTCTGTTTCCCTTATTTTCTGTGGCCTGGTGCTCTGAATATCTCACATAATGCCGTAATTATCATGACATTTAATTGCATTAATCAAATAATTATATATCTGTTCGTAATTACTCATGAATGTTGAAAAGTTCCCGGCCGCACCAACTTTCTAAAATCAGTATTTCAATAAACTAGCACTAGAAATTTTTTGCAGGGGAAGGAGGATGGGAACTTTTGAAGAAATTTTAAAAATTATCTGCCAAATATATTGGATTTAGGGTGAATACTGCGATTAGTCGTGCAAAATTAATATTTTTCCCAGATTTTAAACCTAAAAATCAGAGATAAGTATTACATACGCGAACTAATTTCAGGACGACAGAAAACCTTTATTTAGTTCACGGAGGTAGATTGTTCTAATTCCACGTGCCATGCCTTTTTGGGATATCTCAGTTTCAGTTAATTCCATTTAGTAACAAAATTCTTCAACATTTTATTCCTGTTGCTGAGGCCAGGTATTGAACTCACAAGAATAAGTGGATGAAAACGTTGGTTAAGAGATCGAAAACGTAACAAACCAAAAGGTTGTGTGTTCAATACCTGGCTACAGAAGAGGAACAAAAACTTGGAGGTGATTTGAGTTACTAAAGGGAATTAATTGATAAATTCAAAAAGGGCATGTCACGTGGAACTAGAACAATGTACCACCGTGAACTAAATAAAAAGGTTAGATTCGAAATTCCAACGGAAATCACCTGAAGAAGGCCGGAGCGTGAAGCAGCCAAAACATTGTGAATATGGCAATAAAAATGAGGATAACAGTACGAACGATGTAAATAGTGTAAATAGTTACAATACCTCATCTCAGAAATATAGAATCATCCTGAAGAAGACCGGAACGTACAGCGGCCGAAACGTCGTGAATATGGCAATAAAGATGCGGGCAACAGTCCGAACGGTGTAAATAGTTACAATACCTCATCTCAGAAATATAGACAGCTATGATAGAAAGTAAGTTATGTATATGGTCAAAACTATTGCGGAACAAGTACTTAAATCTCAACTAAATATTATATTTGTTTTAAAATCACACACACACATATATATATAAATACTCACACGCATATATTTATATATATATATATATATATATATATATATATATATATATATATCTTTAAATAAATTCTTTGTTTTTTTTTTAAATGAATAGTATTAATTACATTTATCTAGAAATTTTTTTAGAGAAATTTCGTAAAAATATGCGTTCTCCAACAGGAAACGACCTTGTGTCCTATACGGAACCGTCAGTTGATCTAACGTGCTATACCACTCAGCTACAGAGAAAGCGCCTAATGAGCAAAGTCCACATTACTGTTTATAAACAACAAATCTTCGACGATCTTTCCCGAACGATCATATCTGCTGACGAAACGTACCTTAACGTAAACATTGACAACAAATTATGAAATAGATTAAGTCCGACAATTATATATATATATATATATATATATATATATGGGGGGCCTCATGGCAGTGTAAAGGTTAGCAAGCAAGTGACGTTAGAAAAATCATGACTGAGTAGTGAGTTCACCATATATATATATATATATATATATATATATATATATATATGGTGTTTGAAAAAATTACATAGTCGAGGCAAATTAAACTAAACAAGCTTATTGTTGAGCAAATTAAGATTTATTCAGTATAATTTGAATGCGAAATTAAAAAATATGTCGATTCCATAAGCGATTTCACAAGTTTTCAGTATTCACTTTTGGTGGGTCCCTCATGGGCTCAACTGGGCTATGAGGATATGCTTCGTCCCAAATGCGAATACTATGCTTGTCTTTGCCATTTGTATGAAATGCGACCTCATCACAGAAAAGAAGACGTTCTTCAAACTTGTCTTTAAGTTTCATTTGCATATCGACACACAATTGATCATGCTTTTACTTGCCATCTGCCTTTAAGACTTGGACAAGCTGCAACCTGTAGGATGTCATTTGCAAGCGTTTACTTGATACAGGTTCGATTCCTGTCGGAGGAGGAATATTTTCTATGAATGGTATAATGGTATATAGAACAGCATCAACGTTTCATGGCTCTAAGCCATACCTCCTAGTCGAGAACTTTTCAACACCTCCTCGTATAGACTTTGTGCTGAGCGCAGGGTACTCAGAAGAACAGGATACACGATATTATAACCTTTTAACTTAGCTTAAAATTTGTTTCAATCGATATTTTTCGGGAAAAGCTAAGTATGGCAAAGACCACATTCATAAAGAAGAAACTCACTCGCAACGTCTTGCGAGATAAGCAATAAATTGATAAGGAGTGTCACTAACAAAGCGGTGAGTTTTGGCTTGTTTCGTAACGAACCACTCTGTGTATTTTGCCATTCTCCCGACATATAATTGGTAAAAAGTCGTGGGTCGGAAAGAGCTTTTCTTAAAAGTCTAACTCGGCAGTTAGAAAAGGCTGTCCCCCTAAAAGGTCAAGCGTAATTTACAAAAATCGAGCGCTTAAAGATGAAATCTTTGATATGCGAAGGTCACGGCTGCAATTTGGATTAACGACGACTGACAAAAACATCTTGATCCTTGGGAAAAAATCAAAACATGAAGGATTCTTTTCCTCTACATCTTAATCAATTTAGAGGAGGAGGAGAAGAGTGGGGGCTACGAAGAAGAGCCGATGGAGGAATATTATGAAGGGGAGTAGGAGGAAGAAGATGAGGAAGGGGAAGAAAAGGCTAAAGGGAGATAGAGAGAGATATATAGAATAGAAGGGGAGAGACGAGAAAAAGCCAAAAGGAACAATATTTTAATTTTAATATTTTAATTGCTGAACTTATTACAGAAAATGAAATAGAAGTAAGTTCGTTTTGCACCAAAACTTCCATGAGGAAAAGACCTCGATGGGAAGCTCTTTAGCTGAACTCAGTCAATTCTTTATTTTTTGCTGTTTTAATCGTCACATAGTACAACAGAACGGCAAATTATGGTAATATAAAGACTGAATTGCGTCAATTTTTAAAATTGAATAACCTTATTGCCTAGAAATGTGGGGTTTCTTCTACTGGATTTGAACTATGGTAATATAAAGATTGTATTGCGTCAATTTTCAAAGTGGGATAAGCTTATTGCCTAGAAATATGACCTTTTTTCCTGGATCCAATCGCTGTCCTCTTGAATCTGTAGTAAATACATAACTACTTCATCCATGAGGCCAGATTTAATTATTTTATGGCAATGTGGACCTGTGTATCCTTAAAATCAAGAAGGTGCATAAATTTAATTTAAATTTAAGTATTTGATCAATTTAGTAATAGCCGACGAACAATGTGACACAGAAAGTTGTATTGGAATTGAAAAAGATGTCTTTCAGAAAGTAAGCAAAATATTCTTCTTCTTCAATGTGCCGCGTCCCTTCAGAACGTGTGCGATCATGGCTCTCCACAGTATCCTGTCCTCTATATTTTTGCATATGTTTTATATTTTTTGTTTTCTCCTCTAATGCCTGTTCTGCCAAGCATTTATACAAACTGGTTAGGTTGGTTATTCATAGCTTTTCTCTTTACCACATCGGTCTCTCTTTTCTTTTCTCTTTTTTTTCTTTTTAATCGGTAGTAAAGCCACTAAGACACAAGGGGTTACTTGGTTTGGAAGAATTAGGACCAGAAACATTAATAATAAATGGGAAGAGAAAAGAGTAATCTGGAGGACAGTAGATAGTAATTGACATTGCATTTAAAATGTTTCAGATTAAACTTGGCTGGAAAGTATGGAGCCGGAAAGGAGTTCCACAAGCGAGAAGTACGAGAAAAGAAAATGTTAGCATAAAATTTACATTTACATCTGGCCAGCTCAACTATAAATTGATGAGATCTCTACGCCAGTTTAGTACTGCGCTTAAATTCAAAAAGTCTAGATACCATAGCGAAGATCTCATCCGAACAATTTCCAAGAATGTCTTTATAGAAAAGACACAGAGCGGCAACCTTAAAGTGACAGAAGAGGGAATGAAATCGAGTTACCAGATCAGGACCAATAATATTGCTGATTCTACTTCGGATTTTATCAAAGAGTTCAAGCTAAATAGCAGGAGCATTGGGCCATATGTGGCAGCAATATTCCAAGTATGAACGAATGGTAAATTTATATAAGTATATGTATGATAGATTCTGGAGAGAAAATTTATCTAGCACGACGCAGTGAACCAACCTTTTTAGCAACCCGATCTAGCATCGTCAAAGTGTTAAATTCTCCAAACCCTCTTTTCTCATAATGTGCCCCAGAAATTTCAACTCTCTGTTTCTGGTTCTGAGTATAAAAGTCCTTTTTAGTTCCATTTTCCCTTAAACATATTCATTATTCAATGTTCAGTTCATTCTCAGCATCCTTCTGTAGAACCCCGTTTCTGCTGCCTCAAGTCTCTTCTTCGTCTGCGATGAAGTTGTCCAGCATTTACGATATTCCATAACAGTTCCATACTCTTTTCTTTGTTTCTAATGAAATCTTCCTGTTTCTTTGCTTAGCATTTGGAAGGCATCTTTCACTACTCAGATACGACTTCGGATTTCACTGTCGCATAAAATGTCTATAGAAACAATGAGATGGGATGTACTGCTATGTAATATTTAATCTCCTGTATATCAGTGAATGGTGGACAATTTCCTCATAGAAGAAAAGACTTGAATTGATAGGCATGTAGTTAGTCGTCCGAGCATGCGTGTGTGTTCGGAAAGGAGTAACAGGCCATTATTATTATTATTATTATTACATGCATGCATTACAATGTACATTGGTGCAATACCTTCCTCTATCGGTCACTGGAACCACCATAAGCTCTTATTTCGTTTATTATAGAGAGAATTTGCTAATTTTAAAGAAACAAAAAATATCTAGTTCTATGTTCTCCTTCTCCAGTTCTGGGTAAGTAGCAGGGTAGAGAAGGCTTTCTAGCCTTGGGGAGCAGCTATTTTAGGATGAGAAAAGCCCGCTCTGAATTGAAAAGCCAAAGGGAAACCACGCTACTATCTTTCCCATAAATAATGATAATTCACAGAAGATAAAGAAAAGGATTCCTGGAGGGCTACGATCGCTTACGTTCTGAATGGACATGGCATTGAAAAGGCAAATGAAAAACAACAAAAAACGCTTTATTTTGTAAATGAAAATAAAAGAATTGGTTGAAATTAATACATAGACCATTAATGTTTGTCATACAAACTGACGGTTGATCTTACAGTCAATGACTTGTAAAAATGGCGAATTTTGATCCGTATCAAAAAAAAAAAAAAAAGAAAAAAGAAAAAAAAAGAAAAGAAAAAAATGTGGCATTTGTAAAATATGCCGACGGTAAGTGTTAGGGAGATCAGCATAAATAAAAGGGTTGACGTCAATTCAGAGATCATCCGTCACCTGAATCATCTACTCAACCACTGTTGTTGACAAAAATGAAAAGAATTTAGCGTCACAAAGTGCTTTCACCCGGAAATGCCCGAAATAAACCGAAAACATCCGAAATAAACTGGAGAATAGCAGACGACCTCGCATTCAACATTATAAATGCCAATAAACGGCGGAGATAGATAGATAGATAGAGAGAGAGAGACAGAGAGGGAGAGAGGGGGAATAAAAGACAGATAAAAATAAATAAATCTATCCACCCAATTATATTTCTTTTGTCTTTCTTTCTCCCATTTTCAACGGGTATTTGAAACCAAATGCGCAGAACATCCGGGGCCGACTTTGTATGCGTTATAAAAACAACAAAAAAAAAAAAAACAATCGTTGTAATTTTGGGATTCGCCTCTGGCATTTGTTGTATTCGCCTTGACGTGTTATAAAAGAAAAAGAGATTTGAGTTTTTGACACCGGAATAGGACGGTCGAGACGCAATGGTAGCAGGGATTACATTCTTGGGTAAAGGGGTTTATAAAAAACAGACGAAAGCGCGAAATATTATCGTGTCATTATATTGAACGATTAAGGAAAGCTGAGAATAAATTGGGTCCTAAATCCCCCCATTATAAATCCTGTCGGGATCTGTTGTCAGCCAAAAACTTAAGAACTTAGCAACATAAGATATGCATATGACACAGTGTTTGTTGCGGGACGGTTGTACGCGTTGTGAGGTAAACACGTGTGTCTCTTGAACTGCCCACAACAAACATGGCGGAGTATGTGTCTACCCAAAGGAAATGTAAAGAAACAAGAACCGATATATAAGTACAAACAAATATGTGTTTAACAAAGGTTTACAATTAACAAAGACAATAGTGTGTGTGTATACAAATGAATGAAGAAAATCTGGGGTCCAAATATGTGTAATAAGTGAATGTGCGTACGTACGTGTGTGCGTGTCGGTATGTAATATTCATGGCGTTTCCCACACAGGGAAAAACGCAATCTTCTGCGAGAGATTTACATTGTTGACGTATCAACTGAAAAGTAAGAAGAGAGAGAGTGCGAGAAAATATTTCGCCGACTATATATAATGTTGGAGCGAATCCCCGGTTTTAAAAATTAAGTGGAGGTAACCTGACAGTGTTGACAGCAGATACGGAAAAAAATAAAAAAGCTCATACAGAAGGTAGCGAAGGAAAGCAAGAAAGGATTAAGCAAGAAGACAGAATGCATGGCTGTTAGCAAAATGGAACAGCCCAAAATCCAAATTAAAAATTACGGATACTAAAATCAAACAAGTGCAAAAATTTAAATATCTGGGAAGGGTTCAAACAAAGAACGGAAAGTGCGACGCTGAGATCCAAAGACGTATTGGGATGGCCAAAGATGCATCCCTAAAGCTAAGCAGAGTATTAAGAGACAGGAAAATTTTGTTGTAAACAAAGGAATGAGTACTGAACTATTATGTGATATCTGTCCTCCTGTGTGGTAGTGAGTACTTGACAATCTCCTCAAAGATGAAGAAGAGACTTGAGGTAACAGAAATGTGGTTCTACAGAAGGATGCTGAGGATAGATACCATGGACGAAAATGTGAGCAACAACGAGGTTTTGGAGAGAACGAAAACAAAAAGGAAACTTATCCTTAACACCAGGAAAAGGCAGTTGAAAGAAATAATAGTCAAAAATTAATAATGGCTGAAAATGCTTCATCTAATCCAAATTCTAGATAATATTACTACTAATACTACTAGAGGAAAAACAAGTGAAATTAAGATGAAAGAAATACTAGTCAAAAATGTATAATGGCTGACAATGTTTCAATACTCTAATAATAAAAAATATTCAAAATAATATTGATGCTTGTTTATTAATGGTCGTATAACCAAGGTTCCCAATGTGGGGCGCACACTTCAATATTTTTTATAAATGTAGCAAAATTATAAAATTAAATGATAGTACTATTGCATATAAGGAGTCACAAGTTATTAAGGAAAATTAAGTTAATGGCTTTTTAGACTTCCTACACGTGAATAGGATTCCACTTTTTTGAATAATAAAAATTAGATTTGACAGGAGAAAAGAGCATTAGGATTTTGAGATGCTTTCGTGGGGGGGGGGCGCATGGCTAACAAATGTTGAGAAGCATTGCCGTGGACTGTGTCTAGGTAGATGCAATGAAAAGGAACTGAAAATTCATATGAAATGATAGCAGTCAGAAGATAATAATGGTTATGCTTTTTGTACATTATTTACATGAGGACTATGGTCCTTATCTTTAACGTTGTTATCAACGTTTCATTTGTATTCTCTGGCCTTCATCAGTTGCTTGTCGATCCAGTAAGCCTTCAAGGAATTTCGAGCCGAATACATTTTTATTAGATTCATCTTATTCCACTGATCATGTCTGATTATTTGAGCCCATTTCCACTTGGCTCAAATAATCAGGGTTAAAAATCACAATTACTAAGTCCCCAAATTCACTAACCAACCCTTTAATCTATTAGTACTAGTGCTGGTCGGTGGATCGGTGACAATACGCCAACCATAAGCTAGCGGTACGCGGCCAGTGTCCAGGCCATGCTAAGGAAACATCTGAAGAATTGGTAGATGCCAGCCAAACGATACACTGCTAGAGCAAGGGCCGTCAGAATTTGTATTTTCGTATCAAACTTGGTACTTTTTGCTTTCAAATGAAGGTTTTGGTACGTAAGTGTCAGTATGGAAAATAAATTGTTGGAGCTGGCCGCTGACGAAGGATTGAAGAGAAATTTCGAAACTACAACTTGGTTCATTTTGGATAATGGTGAAAGAGGAATATCCTTAGATTCGTGAAATTGCTTTTAAAACTCTTCTCCTGTTTCTTTCAACATACCTCTGCGGAATTTGTTTCTCAACCATGAGCGTTATTAAGACAAAGTACAGGAATAATATGGATATTCATTCTCTGTTGCGCATGACACTGTCAGCAATTGAACCACAACTGGATAAACTATCAAAGAAGCAGGCTCACCTTTTTTTCATAAAGATTAAGGTTATATAATTTTTGTTTTTGTGCTTATAAACTGATTATTTTTTTTATTATTTTTTATGTTTTGATATTGAATAATTTTTTGCAAAATAAATGGAAGATAAAAAATAGTCAACTTTTACTATATTTATTATATATATCGTTTTCGGTATAAATTAATATTACCATAAAATATTACAGATACGTGACACAGTGAGAAAAAAAATGCCTGTCCGCCATATTAGATAGTTTGAGAAGCATAGTACTCGGCTATTATATTCAGAAGGAAAAAAAAGCGATTTTTTTATGATTAAATGTTATTTTTAGTGATAACATCTCTTCGTAAGCAATTGGTGAGCCGTATTAATTTTAGTGTCTCGTTCGGTGCAGAGAAATTTGAAAGTGAAAAGTATTTAGCGACATAAAGTGCTTTCACCCGGAAATGCCCGAAATAAACCGAAAGCATCCGAAATAAACTGGAAAATTGCAGACGACCTCTCATTCAACTTTCAAACACTATCACACGCGTTAATCTATCTGCGCAGGAAAATAAAAACACAAATTAAATAAAAAATGAATCTAATCTGAATTTAAGTTTTTTTTTACTTTTTAACCCCGTTTCAGCGAATATTTAAAATAAAAAGCAAGGACTGATCTTGGTACCCTAAAAAAACAAACAAAAAAAAAAAGCAAAAAAAAAAACAAAAAAAAAAAGCAAAAAAAAACAAAAAAAAAAAAAAAAAAAAAAAAAAAAAAAAAAGCAAAAAACACAAAAAAAGTAAAAAAAAAGCAAAACACAAAAAAAATCACGCTGTAAATTCAAGTATTTATCTCTAGTATTTGTTGTATTCACCTTGATGTGTTGAAAGTCGATGAAGGAAAGCATAATTCTCAACCTATCATTCTTTTCCCCTCCTCTTTTTTTTTTTATAAAAATCTTTTCTTACGTTATTTAAGCATTTTACTTTTCTGTTTTTGTTGTTTTTTTTTGTTTTTTTTCACCATCTTGGCAGAATAGGATTTAGGAGAAATAGAGAAAAACAAAAAAATAGAAAATTGTGGAGAGCCATGATCACCTACACCCTGAATGGACACGGCACATAGAATAAGAAGAACGAGCTTATTTGATAAGTTGACAGAACAGGGATTAGAAGAGATAGCAAAAAGACAAAATTTACTTAGAGCTACAAAGGATAAGAAATCGTGGAGGGCCATGATCTTCCACGTCCTGAAGAAGAAGAATAAAAAAAGAAGAAAAAGAAGTTTATCTGACTTCTCGCTTGTTGAAATCTCTTCTAGTTTCATGCTTTCCAACCAACTTTGATCTTCAAAAATTTAAATGCAATGTCAATCACTATTTTTTGTCTTCCTGGTTACACTTCTTAATAATGTAGTCCTGGGTATGACGATAAACTACATCCGGCAGCAAGGCTTCCAATTGGAAGTCTGGAGGTTTTGAGATGCATGGAACCACCTCCTAATTTCTGTTGTTTCCAGGTCCACCCTGACTCAGGGTGGTAGCACCTGTTAGGGTCCCATCTATGGGCAAAAAGTGAACCCCCCCCCAAATAAAAACAAAACACTATAAAAGTATGAAAATACATATTTATATTAAAAATTACCATGCGTTTTATCTGTAGATGAAGGCATGTAATTGCGCTCAAAATATTTAGATTTCGGCGTTCCTGAACAATTTTAAGCCTTCTGCCTGATCTTCTAAGTCAAAATTCGCAAATAACTAGTATGTAATCTATTTACATTATTCGAACTATTGTCCTCATCATTGTTGCCATATTTATCACAACGTTTCGGCCGTTGTACGCTCCAACCTTTTCTGGTGGTTGGAATTTCGGTCTAAACCCTATATTTCGCTCACTGGGGTAGACTGTTCTAGTTCAACGTGCCATGTCTAATGGATGTCAGTTATCAGTTATCTCCTGTTAATTCCCCTCTCCAAGTTCCCCACCGCCTTAACCAGGTATGAAAAGTTCAATACATTGATAAATATGGCAACAAATATGAGGACAATAGTCTGAATAATGTAAATAGTGTACATAATACCCCATTTCAGAAATATAGACAGATACTGAAAGGCTGAAACGTTGTAATAAATATGGCGACAAAGATGAGGACAATAGTCCGAATAATGTAAATAGTGTACATAATACATCATCTCAGAAATATAGACAGATACTGAAAGGCTGAAACGTTGTAATAAATATGGTGACAAAGAGGAGGACAATAGTCCGAATAATGTAAATAGTGTATATAATACCTCATCTCAGAAATATAGACAGATACTGATATGTAATGTTTCACGATAGCTATAAAAATAGTTACAAGTGTTTACCCACCGTTCAACCGGTGCCTGGTTTTGTTTGGTTTGTTTTACGGTATATCAACCTCAATGGGTTATTTAATGCCGACAAGATTTTTATTGCTGTTAATATATATGTTGTTTTTTTTTAAATGTATTGTTAGTAATATTTTTTTTCAAAAATGTCTTGCTGGTATTAAAACTTATTTTTATACTTTCGTAGTGTTTTAACCTCTTTTGGAAGGATTAACTATTTACTGATAGCTGGGACCCTAACAGCAATTAAGCTCAAAACCTTCTGATTAAAGGCCTTGGTG